>CM035094.1:37318309-37520929 GCA_020205505.1 Panax japonicus | reverse complement strand
GTTTGGAGGTAGACCCAAGCAAGTCAAAGGCTATTACAAATATAGCCCACCAAAAACGCAGAAACAATTGAAGAGCTTTCTAGGGAAAGTTTCCTACTTGAGGAGATTCATGCCAGCATTGGTAAAGTCACAGAACCTTTCACAAAGTTACTAAAGGGAAAGATAGAATAGGATTGGGGGCAGGACTAGCAAAAAGCCTTCAAGAAAGTAAAGGAAATTTTGGCCTCAGCGAAAACGATGGTAGTACCATAAAGAGGGATACCATTGCAGTTGTATATCACATCTACTTCAAAGGCTATAGGAGGAATGATCACATAAGAGGTAGATGGGGAAGAAAAGCATGTGTACTACATCAGCCGAATAATCAGGGGACCAGAAACCAGGTATTTGTAGTTAGAGAGACATTGCATGGCCAGCGTTGGTAGGAAGACCTGTAAGATGGATGATGATCCTTTCAGAATATGATATCAAGTGCGTAACACCGAAGGCAATCAGATCACAGGCATTGGCAGACCTACTCACTCAGTTTCTGAATGGAGAATATGAACCTCCCTCTGAGGATCTTCTAGGGGGAGAAGCAGAAAACAATTGATGTGGTGGACAAAAGACTCGGAGTGGTGGAACTTGGTCTTTGACGGGTCGTCCGTAAAAGGGAAAGGAGAAGCAGGTGTGGTGTTAACTACCATGGAAGGAAAGGAAGTGGCCCTGTCATACAAACCTAGATTTCCCTTGCCCGAACAATGAAGCAGAATATGAGGTGTTAATATTGGGATTATTGGCGGCTAGAGAATTGGGAGCCAAGCGTCTCAAAGTAAAGGGAGATTCAAATATGATAGTTCAATAAGTAAGAGGTCAATTCGAAGCAAAGGAACCTATCTTGACACCATACCGAACCGTGGCATAAAAAGTGATGGAATTCTTCAGAAAGGTAGTGATTGAGTATGTGCCAAGAGTACAAAATAGACAACATGGTTCATTAGCCACAGTAGCAACTAGAGTGCATGTCAAAGGAGAAGACTTGGATGTGAAGGTAATCAAAAGGACCCTCCCAACCATGGTGCTGGAATTATTCCCAAAAGATTTGACGAAAGATTGGAGACATGTCATCTCTCATCAATTACAAACAAAGGAAGGGAACATATCACTGGTGGAGCTTCAGAAATACTGCATCATTAAAGGAGTATTGTACCATAAAGAAGCAGGTGGTGTATTGACAAGATGATTGGGGAGGAATGAAGAAAATAATGTTTTATATCAAGTACATAAAGAAAATTTTGGATTGGAAGATATTGAATTGTATCGAAGGTTGCAACGCCAAGGGTATTATTGGCCTAAAATGAAGAAAGAAGCAGATGCACTTCAACGACAATGTCTTTCATGCCAAGAATACACTGGGGAGGAGGAATATGCCTTCATCGACGACATAGCAGATTGGCGAAGCCCATATATGGAGTTTCTACAAAGCGGTAGTCTTCCTGTCGAAAAGAAGGATGCATTCACGATAAAGAAGAAAGCACAATGATTCTTCTTACAAAACAGAGAGTTGTTTAGAAGAGGGTTCAACAGAAAGCCCTTACGGTGTTTGGAATTAGAAAGGGCCAAGGATTTGGTCTACCAATGCACAAGATGAACACCAAGGAGGAGCCAAGTTGATAAATAGTTAATTGATCATGGTTACTACTGGCCTAGAATGGAAGGGGATTGCTTAGAGTATGCCAAGAAGTGTCACGTTTGCCAAATTTCTGAAAACCTGATTCATGCTCCCGTCGTGGATTTACGGACCTTTACAACACCATGGCCCTTTCATACATGGGGAATGGATCTTATAGATCCTATTTATCCCAATTCAAAGGGAAACATCTAGATCTTGACTGCCACTAAGATGTACACAAGTGGGTAGAAGCAATACCCTTAAAGAGTGCTACGGGACCAGCAGTGGCAAATTTCATCAAGGAGCATATTATTTTTCGTTTGGAGATCCTGAATGTCATTTTATCAGACAATGGAACTCCCTTCATCAATAGGGATGCCATAAGCCTGATAGAGAGATACATGGTGAAACATTACAAATCATCACCTTACTACCCAAAAGACAACAGACAAACAAAGGCAACAAACAAAACTTTGATCAAGATTCTCTCGAAAATTTTGGACGATCACCTGAAAACATGGGCAGAACAGTGACCAATAGCACTATGGGCCTATCGAACTTTAAAAAGAACGCCTATAGGTGAAACCCCATACGCTTTAGTATATGGTGAAGAAGTTGTCTTGCCTGCTGAAATAGAAATCCTTTCGGCAAGGATGAGACTTTGAAGCTTAGTCGAGGAAGAGAACCGACCAGCTGCTCTAGAAGCCTTAGCTAACTTCCAAGACAAAGTTGAAGAAAAATTAGAACGGTACCATGAAAAACTGAGACAACAATACATTACTGCAGTGGTAACCCGATAAATTCTGGCGGGGGGACTTGGTGCTCAAGACAGCGAATCAAGTCATGAGGGGAACACCATCCACCAAATTTTTCCCCAAATGGGAAGGCCCATATAGGGTGCGAGAGATCTCCGAAAGCGGATATTGCAAAATATCTAGTAAGAATTATAGTTTTTACAATTTCAGTACCATAATTTAGGTTTTAAACCTAAAGTAGCTCAAATTCCTTAGTCCCTTCTTTGTTCCTTCAAACTTTTCTTATGATCTATGGTATCTACCACCTAGATCCATCATGTTTAGGTCTAACAAGTGTGATCCATGTTTATTTACATAGACCAAGTGTAAGACCCCAAATAATTAATAAATAAATTTAATTTCGTTAATTATTATTTTGAATAGTAAGGGTTGATTTGATTAATGAGGATAGTTATGGATAAAATACGCAAATATTTCAAAATAAGCTAGTGGTTATAAAATATTCATTGTTGTCGGGGAATATTCGTTTGGTCGTGGAATATTCGTACTGTCGGGGAATATTCGTACGACGGCGCAGCCATGTGTGGGCCCCATAACGGAAAGCGATTGGAGGAAGAAAACGACAAATATAAGTTGTTTAAAAATAACGGCGTAGTTGTTACCGTTTACACTGTTGGAATACCCGGTGGTTAAAATACAGTAATACGCGTTGTTGCACATGTAGCACACGGTATTGCACAGTATTTTGAATTATTAATCCTTACGTAAGAAGGCACTACTCAATAATTGCTACAGGAGTTACTGTTCATTACTTTATTGATTCAATAATTGCTGCGTTGATATTTATATTATTATTGTTTCAATAATTGTCATTGCACATGTATTTTCCATTATCAGATCAATAATTCATATTATTTGAATAATATTATCAGATAACATTATTGGCAATGTCTAGAAAGTTCTGTCAAGGAGAGGTTTGGTCATCTAATTGCGCGCCAGTAGGAGAAATCCTTATTGGAAAGCCCCCTCTATCTGGGAACGGCCTGGTTGTCAGTACTGTGATTCTGTAATATTATTTTTAATAATTAATTATTGATTATTATGATAAAGAAAATATTTATTTTATGTGGATATAGATGGAGAAAATTTTTAATGTGACAATTGTTGAAAATTAATATTTTATCTTTTTCTGATAAAATAATTCATTTAAATATATTATTTTAATAATATATTAACGATGATATTTTTACAATGAATGTGGGATATATGAAGTATATGTGGAGGTAGAGTATTTTTGTGGCATTAAATGTTTAACACATGTTTGTGTGTCGGTGGACATAATTTTTGACCGGAAAATTGAGTATAGACTGTAAAATCACCCGTTTATGGATTTCGGTCAATTTCTATTTGGAATTTGGAAAAACTTTCCTTCTGCAAAGTTGTAGAGAATGGAATTTCCTATGAAAAAGTCGCGAGATTCGATTTTTCTGACTAAACGAGCTATTTATCTATGAATTATTGAAGTTTCGGAGTTCCGAATAAATGATTTTTTTTATTAATTATGGCGGGACCCACTTTTTGGTTGGTGGAATTAGGCATGAGGGCTGCTGGAAAATTTTTCCAAGATGGTGGCTTGTCTTGGTCTTAATGAGCATACGTAGAGAATTGGTAAATAAAAAAATAATATTTTATTATTTTAGTCTCCTTTGGCGTTCTAACATTTTCCTATAAATAGAGGGCTAAGTTAGAATTGAAAATCACACCAGAAACAAAGTTTTCTCTCTTTCTCTCTCTATATTATCGAGCGTATTCTTGTGAGTATACTTTGAGTGTTGCTATACGGTGCGAGTTTCTGTCAGCACTATACCGAAATTAAGTCAGAAGTACGGCTATTTTGAGGTAAGGGATGTTATTTTCTTCTTAAATGATATTATTTTCTTCAATATCATTATGCCGAAATATTGGTGAACGTTTTTATCAAATTTGAAACTTTTGTGCCGGAGTACTATTCACGTATACGGTACTATTCACGTATACGGCACTATTCACGAATACGGCACTATTCACAGAAAAATTATTTTTTTTTTTTCGTCCAAAATATCTATTGTGATACTAGCTTTGATTGTATCCATGTTTTGATCATTCTTGAATTTTACACCACTATGATTATTTTTGAGGTATTTTTGGACATGGATAAAACAAAGTACGAATCCTTAATCCTTAATCCTTGTCATTTTGTTTCACTGGATTCGCTTCTTTAAAAATATTTTATCATCTTCAGTCTTAAAGGATGTTATTATTGAATATCTTTGGCCTGTAGTGCAAAGATGAATGATTTCTGATGAATATCTTTGGCCCGTAGTGCAAAGATGAACAGGTGTTTAGATGAACATGACCAACAAATGAATATCCTTGGCCTGTAGTGCAAGGATGAATATATGATACAAGATGTGCATTGATTGATGTTACAGGGATAAAAATACTGTTGATGGACTGTTAAATTCATAGACATTAGTAGATTTCATCCTCTACGTAACTCTTCTATGAATTAATATTTTCCGCTGCGAATATTGATTTAAAACTTGTTGTCTATTGTATTCTATCAGATTTTTTCCCTGTTGAAGACTAACGATAATTTGTTGTATATTATCTTAGTCATAATATTCTTTACTGAGCTAGTTGAGCTCACCCTTTTCCTTTTTGTTCCATTTTTCTTCTCAGGAGACGAGAATATAGCGAGGTACGAGTCGGGGTATGAATTGATGGTTCTTGGGAGAGTTGTTTAGTAGTCCTCACCATTTTTGTAAAATAATATATCAATAATTGTATTGAGGACATAGTTGGGTATGTATATTGTCTAGATGACAATGTTTGTATTCAAACTCACAGTTTATGGGTTGTAAAAGTTGTAGTTGTTTCTGTACCATGTATTTGGCGACTCAAAATGGGTTGGATGGAATGGACCTATTTTGGGGGCGTCACAGTTGGTATCAGAGCTTAGGGATATGATCTCTGGCGGAGATCGGGGAATAGAACTAGGAGGGAAGAGACGAGTAAATCCTTCGCTAGTGTGTTCCTACCTAAGCTTATTTGTTAGTTGGTCAGTATATAGGGATATTATGTGATATATTGATTTCCTTAATTAACCCTTGTTTTATGACATTATTTGAGAATGTCGACTGAGAATATTAACAATGGAAATGAGACCGTGGAGACGCCTGTACTCACCAACGAGGAGAACGTGCAACAGGCTGGCAATGTTCCTCTTGTGAACAACACCACTGATCAGACAATGAACGACGCAATGTTTAGAAGCTTTTTGCAGTTCATGCAAAATCAGACGAGGGATACTCGTGTTCAAAATACAGGAGGAAATGATAACAATTCACGGGTTGTCACAGCCAAGCAGTTCAAAGAGCTGGGACCACCAGAATTTAAGGGAAAGCCAGACCCGATCATGGCGGAGACATGGGTCAAGCAAATAACCAAGATATTCAATGTCTTGGGATGCACGGAGGAACAGAAGGTTCTATTCGCCACCTTTATGTTCCGTGGCGAGGCAGACTACTGGTGGGAGTCTGTGAAGCGTACCCATCCAGCCGCACTTAGCATGTCTTGGGAGACGTTTCAGAAACTATTTAATGACAAATACTTTCCTGAAAGTGTTCGTCATATGAAGGAAGTGGAGTTCATCAGATTAGAACAAAATAACATGACGGTGTCTCAGTACGAGGCAAAGTTTGCAGAGTTATCCAGGTTTGCACCTCATTTGGTGGAGAATGAGGAACGTATGACGCGGATGTTTCTGAGAGGTTTGAAACCCGGCATACGACAATATCTCATCTCTCATAAATTTTCTCTCTATTCAGATGTTGTTAACAGGGCTCAATTGTTGGAGCGAGACAACGAGTACGGTCAACCGAGGTATCACAATCAGGATCATACTGAAGATAGCAGTCAGCAAAACAACAATAACCAGTGGAGAAAGAAAAAGACGGACAAAAATGGTAACCACTCTGGTGGTAATCATAGCTATGAAAATAGAAGAAGCGAGTCAGGAGGAGATTTTAAAAAGAGGAGATTTAACAACGACCATATAAAGACGACAGTTCCGGCAGCAACTGGTCCTAAGGGAGGAGAAAGACCACCGATTATATGCTATAAGTGCGGGAAAGAGGGACATATCAGTCCAAACTGCCCACAACAGTTCAAGGTATGCTATAATTGTGGAAAGGAAGGACATATCGCTCGAGATTGTACGGTAGCGAAACCTAGTTCAGCGGGGACGGTGACTCAAAAGACTGTCCCAGAAAAGCCAAAGTCAATGGTTCCTGGAAGAGCGTTTGTTGTGACTGGTCAACATGCGAGGAACCCAAACGAGGTGATCACGGGTAAGCTATTTATAAATTCTTGTGAAGTTTATACCTTACTTGATACCGGTGCTACCCATTCATTTATCTCTCCTGCTTGCGCTCAACGTTTAAACTTGACTCCGGAGAAATTAGACTTTGACTTATCTGTGGAAACTCCGTTAGGAGAAACTTTCATCACATCCACGGTTTATAAATCTTGTTTCATTCAAGTTGGCACCATCACCTTACCTGTTGACCTGATCTCTTTAAAGATACTTGCTTTTGATGTGATTTTAGGGATTGATTGGTTAACTACTCATCATGCCAAAATTGATTGTTTTCGTAAGGTTGTTAGTTTTCATATTCCTAATCAACCTGTTGTTCGAATTCAGGCAACTAAACCATTAAAATCAATCACTGTCATATCTAATCATAAAGCTATTCGTTTATTGAAAAACGGATGTCAAGCTTTCTTAGCCCATGTTATGGATTTGAATAAAGACACGTCAAAATTGAATAATATTCCTGTTGTTATTGACTTTCCTGACGTATTTCCTGAAGAACTTCCCGGTCTACCCCCAGAACGTGAAGTTGAATTCTTTATTGATCTTGAACCTGGTACAAAGCCCATTTCTAAAACCCCATATCGAATGGCTCCTATTGAACTTCAGGAGTTAAAAGTCCAACTACAGGAGTTATTGGACATCGGTTTTATTCGTCCTAGTACATCTCCTTGGGGTGCTCCTGTTTTATTCGTAAAGAATAAAGACGGGAGTATGCGACTTTGTATTGATTATCGGGAATTGAACCATGTCACCATCAAGAATAGGTATCCTCTACCTCGTATTGATGACTTGTTTGACCAGTTACAAGGAGCACAATTCTTTTCAAAAATCGATCTTCGTTCTGGATATCATCAGCTGAAAATTAGAACTGAGGATATTCCAAAGACTGCCTTCAGAACTCGGTATGGGCATTATGAATTCTTAGTCATGTTTTTTGGATTGACTAATGCTCCTGCTGCTTTCATGGATATGATGAACCGAGTATTCAAGGATTATTTGGATCAATTCGTTGTTGTCTTTATTGATGACATCCTCATATATTCCAAAAGCCGTGAAGATCATGAGCACCATTTGAAGCTGGTACTCCAAAGGCTTCGTGAAAACAAGTTATATGCTAAGTTGAAGAAATGCGAGTTCTGGATTGAGGAAGTAGCATTCCTTGGGCACGTGGTGTCAAAAAATGGAGTATCTGTTGACCCGACGAAGATTGAAGCAATACAAAGTTGGGAGCAACCGAAGTCGGTCACTGAAGTACGTAGCTTTTTGGGCTTAGCTGGTTATTATCGGAGATTCGTGGAAGGGTTTTCTCGAATTGCTACTCCATTAACTCAGCTAACTCGTAAGGATACAAAATTCATATGGAGCGAGGAATGCGAGAAGAGTTTCCAAGAGCTTAAGAGGAGACTTATTTCGGCACCTGTTCTAACAATACCATCTGGTTCGGATGGATTTGTTATATACAGCGATGCTTCAGGCAAAGGGTTAGGATGTGTTCTCATGCAACGTGGGAAAGTCATAGCCTATGCCTCGCGACAACTTAAAGAGTATGAGAGGAATTATCCTACTCATGATCTAGAGTTGGCAGCAGTCGTTTTCGCGCTAAAGATCTGGAGGCACTATCTATACGGGGAGAAAGTGGAGATATATTCAGATCATAAAAGCCTCAAATATTTCTTCACTCAAAAAGAACTCAACATGCGGCAACGACGTTGGCTCGAGTTGTTGAAAGATTACGACCACACTATTCAATACCATCCTGGAAAAGCGAACGTGGTAGCTGACGCATTGAGTAGAAGATCATATGCAGGAATGAGTGCAATGATGTCAAGTATACGCATAGAGCCAACTTTAATAGAAAAAGTTAAGGTTGCTCAAGCCAGCGATCCGGAGCTGATGCATATGAAGACGAAAGTACAAGAAGGTGCCATTCCAGAAGCGAGAATTGATGAAGAAGGAATACTTCGAGTCCACTCCAGACTTTGTGTTCCTAACAATCCTGATTTGAAGTACAAGATCATGATGGAAGCACACAATACACCGTTTGCAATTCATCCTGGAAGTACCAAAATGTATCGTGACCTTCGACATACATTTTGGTGGAACAATATGAAAGAGAGATTGCAAAGTTTATTTCAACGTGTTTAACTTGTCAACGTGTAAAGGCGGAGCATCAAGTGCCAAAGGGTCCATTGCAACCACTTGAGATTCCGAAATGGAAGTGGGAACACATTACTATGGATTTCGTTACGGGTCTTCCTACGGTTTCTCAAGGCATCAATGCTATTTGGGTTATTGTTGATAGATTAACCAAGTCTGCTCATTTCTTGCTGATACGAGAGACTTATTCCCTTGAACGTCTTGCTCAAATGTACGTAAATGAGATTGTAAGATTGCATGGCATGCCAGTATCCATAGTTTCGGATCGTGACCCAAGATTTACTTCAAGATTTTGGGTTAGCTTGCAAAAAGCTATGGGTACGGAGTTACGATTCAGTTCGGCATACCATCCTCAAACGGATGGACAATCAGAGAGGACTATTCAAACTCTTGAAGATTTATTAAGACTCTGTGTCCTAGACTTCAAGGGCAGTTGGGATAAATATTTACCATTGGTGGAATTCTCCTACAACAACAGTTATCAGGCAAGCATTGGTGTGGCCCCATTTGAAGCATTGTATGGACGAAAGTGTCGCTCTCCAGTATGTTGGGACGAGGTGGGCGAAACAACATTGTTGGGACCAGAGTTAGTACGTATGACTACGGAGAAGATCCAAACGATTCGACAACGTATACAAACGGCACAAGATCGACAAAAGAGTTATGCGGATCTTCATCGAAAGGACGTAGAATTTAGTGTTGGGGATCATGTATTGTTGCGTGTTGCTCCATGGAAGGGAGTTACAAGATTCGGGAAGAGAGGAAAGCTTAATCCACGATTTATTGGTCCATTTCAAATTCTTGATCGAGTTGGTAATGTAGCCTATAGACTCGCGTTACTTCCAAGTATGTCTCGTGTTCATAATGTTTTTCATATATCTGTGCTTCGTAAATATGTGAAAGACCCGAACCACGTCATTGAGTTAGAACCGGACGAGATAGCCGAAGATTTAACGTATGAGGAGGTACCTGTCAAGATCTTGGATAGGAAGGAGCATGTCCTACGCACGAAGGTAATACCACAAGTTAAAGTTTTGTGGAGGAATCATGCTATAGAGGAAATGACCTGGGAGTTGGAAACGGAAATGAAAGCGAGGTATCCTCACCTTTTCGAAACACCAGGTACGTATGTCAATTTCGAGGACGAAATTTCATAAGGAGGGGAGGTTGTAAGACCCCAAATAATTAATAAATGAAATTTAATTTCCTTTAATTATTATTTTGAATAGTAAGGGTTGATTTGATTAATGTGGATAGTTATGGGTAAAATACGTAAATATTTCAAAATAAGCAAGTGGTTATAAAATATTCATTGTTGTCGGGGAATATTCGTTTGGTCGTGGAATATTCGTACTGTCGGGGAATATTCGTACGACGGCGCAGCCATGTGTGGGCCCCATAACGGAAAGCGATTGGAGGAAGAAAACGACAAATATAAGTTGTTTAAAAATAACGGCGTAGTTGTTACCGTTTACACTGTTGGAATACCCGGTGGTTAAAATACAGTAATACGCGTTGTTGCACTGTAGCACACGGTATTGCACAGTATTTTGAATTATTAATTCTTACGTAAGAAGGCACTACTCAATAATTGCTACAGGAGTTACTGTTCATTACTTTATTGATTCAATAATTGCTGAGTTGATATTTATATTATTATTGTTTCAATAATTGTCATTGCACTGTATTTTCATTATCAGATCAATAATTCATATTATTTGAATAATATTATCAGATAACATTATTGGCAATGTCTAGAAAGTTCTGTCAAGGAGAGGTTTGGTCATCTAATTGCGCGCCAGTAGGGAGAAATCCTTATTGGAAAGCCCCCTCTATCCTGGGAACGGCCTGGTTGTCAGTACTGTGATTCTGTAATATTATTTTTAATAATTAATTATTGATTATTATGATAAAGAAAATATTTATTTTATGTGGATATAGATGGAGAAAATTTTTAATGTGACAATTGTTGAAAATTAATATTTTATTTTTTTCTGATAAAATAATTCATTTAAATATATTATTTTAATAATATATTAACGATGATATTTTTATAATGAATGTGGGATATATGAGTATATGAGAAGGTAGAGTATTTTTGTGGCATTAAATGTTTAACACATGTTTTGTGTGTCGGTGGACATAATTTTTGACGGAAAATTGAGTATAGACTGTAAAATCGCCTGTTTGTGGATTTCGGTCAATTTCTATTTGGAATTTGGAAAAATTTTCTTCTGCAAAGTTGTAGAGAATGGAATTTCCCATGGAAAGTCGCGAGTTTCGAATTTTTCTGATAAACGAGCTATTTTCTACGAATTATTGAAGTTTCGGAAAATAAAATGATTTTTTTTATTAATTATGGCGGGACCCACTTTTTGGTTGGTGGAATTAGCATGAGGGCTGCTGGAAATTTTTCCAAGATGGTGGCTTGTCTTGGTCTTAATGAGCATACGTAGAGAATTAGTAAATAAAAAAAATAATATTTTATTATTTTAGTCTCCTTTGGCGTTTTAACATTTTCCTATAAATAGAGGGCTAAGTTAGAATTGAAAATCACACCAGAAACAAAGTTTTCTCTCTTTCTCTCTCTATATTATCGAGCGTATTCTTGTGAGTATACTTTGAGTGTTGCTATACGGTGCGAGTTTCTGTCAGCACTATACCGAAATTAAGTCAGAAGTACGGCTATTTTGAGGTAAGGGATGTTATTTTCTTCTTAAATGATATTATTTTCTTCAATATCATTATGCCGAAATATTGGTGAACGTTTTTATCAAATTTGGAACTTTTGTGCCGGAGTTACTATTCACGTATACGGTACTATTCACGTATACGGCACTATTCACGAATACGGCACTATTCACAGAAATTTTTTTTTTCTTTTCGTCCAAAATATCTATTGTGAATACTAGCTTTGATTGTATCCATGTTTTGATCATTCTTGAATTTTACACCACTATGATTATTTTTGAGGTATTTTTGGACATGGATAAAACAAAGTACGAATCCTTAATCCTTAATCCTTGTCATTTTGTTTCACTGGATTCGCTTCTTTAAAAATATTTTATCATCTTCAGTCTTAAAGGATGTTATTATTGAATATCTTTGGCCTGTAGTGCAAAGATGAATGATTTCTGATGAATATCTTTGGCCCGTAGTGCAAAGATGAACAGGTGTTTAGATGAACATGACCAACAAATGAATATCCTTGGCCTGTAGTGCAAGGATGAATATATGATACAAGATGTGCATTGATTGATGTTACAGGGATAAAAATACTGTTGATGGACTGTTAAATTCATAGACATTAGTAGATTTCATCCTCTACGTAACTCTTCTATGAATTAATGTTTTCCGCTGCGAATATTGATTTAAAACTTGTTGTCTATTGTATTCTATCAGATTTTTCCCTGTTGAAGACTAACGATAATTTGTTGTATATTATCTTAGTCATAATATTCTTTACTGAGCTAGTTGAGCTCACCCTTTTCCTTTTTGTTCCATTTTCTTCTCAGGAGACGAGAATATAGCAGGTACGAGTCGGGGTATGAATTGATGGTTCTTGGGAGAGTTGTTTAGTAGTCCTCACCATTTTTGTAAAATAATATATCAATAATTGTATTGAGGACATAGTTGGGTATGTATATTGTCTAGATGACAATGTTTGTATTCAAACTCACAGTTTATGGGTTGTAAAAGTTGTAGTTGTTTCTGTACCATGTATTTGGCGACTCAAAATGGGTTGGATGGAATGGACCTATTTTGGGGGCGTCACACCATATCTCATACTTCCCATATTCAACACCATTAAATTCGAATTCTTTAAGAAATTGGGATACCCACACTTGAGAGTAGGTTGCTATAGTGTCAAGTTTTCATCTTTTCTCAACTCCATAGAACCAACCTAAGTTTGGGGGATCCGAACGATCTGTGCACGCCAAGTGTTTGACAGATTGACTGAACCAAGTTTTTTGGAGAGGAAGTGGTTACTAGCAAGAGTTTACTGCTGAAATTCAATGGCATCTCAACCAACACCCAAACGCCAATGGGGGGCGAGTTAAAGCGCCGCTCCACCGCCAACCACCTATGACCACCAAAAATTTGTGAGTGCCGCCGCCGCCGACCGTTATGAGTACATGCAATCTAAGGCACTTACGCCAGAGCGTGTTTTGGCCCCCGAGGGGAACGACGGGGAGATGTTGTCCCAAATTCACCAAAAGGGGTGGATCAAATTCATTGAACATCCGACACCCGCCGTGGATAATATTGTTAAGGAATTCTATGCAAAACGCTGAAGACAAAGCTCCTTTCAAAGAGTTTGTACGGGGTCGAATGGTCCCGTTCAGTGACGATGCAATCAACACTTACTATCAGTTGCGGGTGCCACGCCATTGTCATTATGTCCAAATGAGGGATTTTGACCCGGATTACGAGGAGGTTTTTAAAAATTTGACAAAGGCGGGTACATCTTGGACCAAAGGTAGGAAGGGAGGAACAGTGTTCAATAGCAAGGACTTAAGCCGGTATGGGAAGATATGGTACACATTTTTATGTATGAAATTGCTTCCATCCCAACACACTTCAGACGTCACCAAAGAGAAGGTGTTACTGTTATACGCCATTGTGCAAGATTTCATTATCGACATCGGGGCCATCATCAGTTTCTCCATTCGTCGGTGCTTACGTGAAATTTTTTTGGGTGGTTTGCCGCACCCTTCACTTATATGTGCATTGTGCCACAACGCCGAGGTGCGTTATTTTGATGATGAGCCAACTCAACTGCCGCTTGCTTTGCTTGATTCACGAATGATTGTGCGATATTCAGTGTGGGGTGGAGGAGAGTCACATCCACGGGGTTTGGGTTTTATTTTTCCATCGGCGTCAGAAGACGAAGTCGATGCCGAAGATACCTCGGGGGATGAGGATGAAACAATGGGAGATCAAGGAACCAAACAGGTTCTGCAGACTAAGGCATTTTCTAGTACTTAGTTCCTTGAGTTCCAAAATCAAATGAATGCGCATAATAGGGCAGCACGCCAGGAAATGCGGCGATTGGTGATGCGCCAAGATCACATGTTTGATGCCATGAACGCATCTTTCGCCTCATTCAACACAACGCTTCAAAGTTTCAACCCGGCGGTTCAATTTCCATATCAACAACCCGGTCCTTTACCTCGATTTTCTCTTAGTGATTCCGATGAGGAAGAGCACCAACCACCGCCCCAGACTTAGACGATTACAAGGAAGTCCTATTGCACTTTATTATTATCCAATGAGGGCATTGTCTTATTTAAGTTTGGGGGAGTAATTTGTTTAGTTGCATACATGCATTTTTAACTTTTTGTTGTCATATCTAGTTTTGCATTATAGAATAGGTTTTTGCATAGTAGTTAGGATTTTGCATTGTTTTCATTTATCTAAATATATATATATATATATATATATATATAAATAAAAAATTAGTTAAATAGTGTGTTTGAATATGTCCAACGGTGTCGCATTTTTCATGTTATTTTTGTGGGCCAATGACGAGATTGTGAACAAGTTAACCAATATAGCATGGATTATTAGAACTATGATATAATTTCTATTATGAATTGATTCTTGGACTTGTTTGAAACTGTTATAAAAGAGGTAGCACTAATAACATCTTTGTTGACATCTTTGTTGACCGGTTAGTTTAAATTGATACATAAAAAGTTTCTAAAGGATAATGCTAGGGTGAACTAGAAAATGAAAAGGATAGGCAGTGAAGGCTTAACTTAGGCACAAACCTAAGTTTGGGGGAATACATGTGGGATATATAAAAAAAAAGAAAACATGTTGAGTCTTGTGGTGGGTTGAGGAGAAACACTCCCCATAAACACAAGTGTGAGATGGAGCATAAAATGAACTCACTATCCAAAAAAAGAAAATGAAAATGAAAAGGGAAGTAATCACTGGAAAAGAGCAAAAAGCCTCCGTGTAAAAAAAGAAAAAAAAGAGAAGGAAGAAAAGAAAGTATAAGTATCATGCATGTACCCTTGAATCGTGCCTATCTTTGAGATTTTTGAGTTTGCACTGTATGATTCCTTCTAAGAAGTTGTTTATGTATTAAATTTGGGTCCTTATCAGTTATCTTAAATGTTGTTCACACACGCACGCTATACCAGTAATAGTTGTTCAAGAATTGAGAATTAATATGTAATTGTGGATTGGTTTTGATAATTTGTTTTGTTAAGTTGTTTGTTTTCTCTGAGACCTATGGGATAAGTCAGATTATGCGATGTTGTTGGATTTTTAGGCATTTAGATTGTTATTGTATTTTATTATATTGCATAGCATGTAGTTTATTTTGTGCTCGAGGACTAGCACAGTTTAAGTTTGGGGGAATTTGATAATGGAATTTGATATACACGAATCACTATTCATTTCAAGTTTAAATTCATAGTTATCTTCGTGTTTTGTGTTCATTTTTACTTGTTTCATTTTATTTTATGTGTAGGGTGGTCATGGATGCAATTGGTGAGGATAGGCGGTCTTTTTGGAGCAAAAGTGGAAAAAAGTGGAAGTGAGAAAATCTTGAAGTCAGTAGCCTAGCCCGCCGGGGCGGACTTGTTTATGCCTATACCCCTCGCCGGGGCGGAGGTCCCGTTTTCTACAACTGTCCTGTTTGGTTTTGACTTCTGTTAGGGCTCGATTTGTGGGATTGGGATGATGCGTTTGGACTCTAATAAAAGAAGAATTCGGCCAGAAGAGAGGAGAGCTTGCTATTACGTAGAAAAGCAACAATCGTACAACAAACAAGGCAAGAATTCAAGAGCGATTTCAAGGATTGAAGAGCGAATGTTGGAGGAGTAATTTTCAGAGAGTATCACGATGGTTGTGAATCAAGGCTATGTAAAGGGGTTTTCTTTATTCTTCTTCTCTTTAGTCTTATTTGTAATTGGGATGATGTTTTCAACAAAGTATTCAGTTTTTAATTCATTCGTTATGAACTAATTTACTTATTAGACTTGTGATGGATCTTTGGGCGAAACGATGATTTTATAACTTTGATTTCCAATTCAATAAGATATTTTCAGCTTATCTATGTTAATTTGAGCGTAAATTTATGAATTGCCCGATCAACAGTTCTTTGTGGATTTGAAAGGAATCGAGAGAGGAGATTCAAATCTAGACCTAGTTAATATAACATGTGTCATGAATTTTGTCGATAGAAGATTTGTGATTATTTTTAAGGTAGAGATACGCTTGACATCACATGTAATTGTATAGAGAGCTTAAACTTAAACCTTCTTTGATTGTAGTTCACATAGAGATATAGTGAGTTGGTTAATTTAGGTGTTTAACGGATTTCTATCTTAATTGTGGATTGATTTTAATATGGTATTAGTGCATCGAGTGGTTGCTCTTACTACGTTCGTGTTCTTGATTAATAAACTAGAATATTGAATTGAGTTGGAAAAAAGGTTGGAAAATCAAAGGGAAGCTCAGGGTGAAATCATAAGTCTAATTCTCCATTAATTGTTTGAAATTCAGGATTTCGTTATTGGTGACTGTTTTGTGATAGTTTATTTCTTTATTAATTTAGTTTTTTTATATATAATTTAAAACCATTGAATTGATTAGTTTAATAAAATTAGGGTTAATAAAAAATTGATAATTATGAAGTTAAGATTCTTGATATTTTGTCCTCGTGGGAACGATACTTTTTCACTACTATATTACTTGTTGACCACGTGCACTTGCGTGTTTTTTAAGCGTATTAATTTTCACCAACATTGTGCTGATGTCTTTACATTGTCATTGTTGTACCTTCTCTTCTTGAAATCTCCTCCCGACTCGCTCCTTCTATTATCACGACCACGATTACCACCAGAGTGGTTATCGCTTTTGTCCGAATGTTTTCCTCCCTGCTGGTTTTTATTGCTCTATTGATTGTTGCCACAGGTATGACCCTAGTTGTGTTCCCTTGGTTGAACATACTCATTATCTCGCTCTAATAATTGAGCCCTATTTACAACATCTGAATATAAAGAAAATTTATGAGAGATAAGATATTGCTGAATCTCGGGTTTTAGACCTCTTAGAAACATCCTTTTCATTCGTTCCTCATTCTCTACCAAATGAGGTGCAAACCTAGATAACTTAGCGAACTTCGCCTCATACTGGGACACCGTCATGTTATTTTATTCCAGTTTGATAAACTCTACCTCTTTCATATGATGAATACTTTCAGGAAAGTACTCGTCATTGAATAGTTTCTGAAACATTTCCCAAGACATGTTAAGTGTGGCAGGCTGGGTACGCTTCACAGATTCCCAGCAGTAATTTGCCTCACCGCGGAACATAAAGGTGGTGAATGGAACCTTCTATTCCTCCATGAATCCCAAGACATCAAATATCTTGGTAATTTGCTTGACCCACGTTTCTGCCTTGATCGGATCCGACTTTCAAATAAATTATGGTGGTCCCAACTCCTTGAACTGTTTGGCTGTGACAAGCCGCGTATTGCTATCATTTCCACCCGTATTTTGTGCACGAGTCTCCCTCGTCTGATTTTGCATGAACTGCAAAAAGCTTCTAAACATCCCATCATTCTTCATTTATTCGGTAGTGTTTTTTACAGGAGGAATATTATCTTCCTGTTGCATGTTCCCCTGGGTGGTGATTAAAGGTGTCTCCACGGTCTGATTCACTTCATTGTTAATATTTGCAGCTACCATTCTCAAATATTGCCACAAAACAAGGGTTAATTATCATGTCACATATTATCCCTATACTCTAACCGACCAAATAAATACCAAATAAACTTAGTCAGGTCATACTAGTGAAGGAATTCCCTGTCTCTCCCCTCCCAGTTCTTGTCTCACATCTCAGCCAGGGATCATATCCCTAAGCTCTGATACTAACTGTGACGCCCCCAAAATAGGTATACATCACCCATTCTGAGTCGTCAAATACATGGTACAGACACAAATACAACCTCAGTAATACAATTGTCGTGCAAAATACGACAACACATATACTGTGAGTTTGAATATAAATATTGTCTAATAGAGAGTATACAAACTCAAAAGGAGTCCTCATTACAATTATTGATACACTATTTTATAAAATAGTGAGGACTACTAAAACAACTATCCTTAACAATCACTCCATACGCCGGCTAGTTCCTGCTATGTTCTCACCTCCTGAGAAGAAAAATGGAACAAAAAGGAAAAGGGTGAGCTCAACTAGCCCAGTAAAGAATATTATGACTAAGATAATATACAACAAATTATCATTAGTCTTCAACAGGAAAAAATCTGATAAATTATAATAGACAACAAGTTTTAGATCAACAACTACAGCGGAAACAACAATCCATTAGAAGAGTTACGTAGAGAATGAATTCTACTATCTTCTAAGATTTTAAAGTCCATCATCAATATTTTATCCCTGTAACATCAATCAATATACATCTTTAATCAAATATTCATCGTTGCACTACATGTGACGCCCCCAAAACAGGTATACATCACCCATCTTGGGTCGCCAGATACATGATACAAAATTTAAATACAACTTAATTATACAACCGTCGTGTAAAATACGACAAAACATAGGCTGTAAGTTTTAATACAAATATTGTCATCTAGACAATATCCACACTGAATGGAGTCGTCATTATATTTATTATCACACTATTTCATAGAATAATGAGGACTACCAATGGACCATCTAGGACCATCACTCTATTTCCCCCGACTAGTCCCTGCTACGTTTTCATTTCCTGAAGAGAACAATGAAAGCAAAAGGGTGAGCTCAACTAGCCCAGTAAGAAATATTATGACTAAGATAATGCAGAATAATTTATAGTTAGCCTTCAATAATGTTAAACTGATACAATATAACAAACATCAAGTTTAACTGCAGCAGAATAAGCAATCCATTAAAAGTGTCAAGTAGAAAATAATGTCTAATATCTCATCTAGATTAAATGTCCATCGTTGATATTTTATTCCTGTAATACTCATCAACAGTTCTTTGTTATACTCAAGACAAATAGAACTTTCATCACTTTTCTTCACCTGAACCACCAAAGATGTTAGTTAAATTAATAATTCATATTTATAATAATGTTAATTTACAGTTCCTTCTTGCCATAAAGGCTTGCACTACGCTCAAAGCTTTCTTAAACTCTAAATAAATATGCTCAAGATTATAGAAGAAGAACTCTCTCTATAGTTTCTCTCTCTAGAGTTTCAGTGAATTCGTAAGAAATAATGAAGGAATAAGCTTCTATTTATAGAAGAATGGACTGCATAGTAACTAATTCATGAACGGTCCAGATTGATTTACTTTAATCTGACGGTCCATATTTAAAACAAAATCTTTTAAATAAAATATAATATATTCTATTTATATTCTAATAAAACTAATAACTTTATAAAAGATTTTACTATGAAAACACTATGCATAATAAAATATAATATATTCTATTTATAGAATAACTTTATAAAACTATTCTATTTTATATAAAAAGATTTTACTATACAAAACACTATGCAGACACTATGCAACACTATGCATAATAGAATATAATATATTCTATTTATAGAATAACTTTATAAAAGTATTCTATTTTATATAAAAAGATTTTACTATGCAAAATACTATGCATAATATAATATAATATATTCTATTTATATAATAAATTTATTAAAGTATTCTGTTTTATATAAAAAGATTTTACTATTAAAACTTTAAACCAACGATCCATATTGATTTACTATAATAATTTCAACCAACGGTCTGAAAAATTAGCACATCTCCTCATGGAATAATATTATACCCAAAAATAATTTGGATCGAAAAGAAATATATTTTTCGGGTGAATAGTACCCCATGAATAGTACTTTGGGAACAGTATCATGTGAATAGTATCCCGACATAAAAAGTGTCCCAAATACCCGAGTGAATAATACTAGAGTGAATAGTAATTGGTTGAATAGTAACCCGTGAATAGTAACTTGTGAATAGTATTCCGACACGAAAAATACCCCAAATACCCTAGTGAATAATATTTGGATGAATAGTAATTTAGGTGAATAGTAACCAGTGAATAGTAACTCATGAATAGTAATTTGTGAATAGTATTTCGACACAAAAAGTACCC
This sequence comes from Panax japonicus, assembly GCA_020205505.1. Classification (NCBI taxonomy): domain Eukaryota; kingdom Viridiplantae; phylum Streptophyta; class Magnoliopsida; order Apiales; family Araliaceae; genus Panax; species Panax japonicus. The sequence continues at coordinate 37,500,806 of CM035094.1, read as the reverse complement.
CAAATACTCGAGTGAATAATACTAGAGTAAATAGTAACCGGGTATTTTATGACAACTTGTCTACATTGAAAAATTTCACATATCACCCTTAACTTTAAACTTTTATCAATTTAACTATTTACCAAAATATAAAAATTGAATACTTTTATTTCATAAAATTTGGGGTCTCACAATCTCCACTCCTTATGAAATTTCGCCCTCGAAATTTACGAACGTACCTGATATTCGAAGAGATGAGAATACCTTGCTTTCTTTTTAGATTGTACCTTCCCAATTATTTCCTTTCTATCAGAATTTTCCATTTCTCATCTGCTGTATTTCAAATATCATTCTAGAATATAGTTTCAAAATAAGGGTTAATTGAAATACCACATAATACACCTAAATTCTGACCGACCAATTAAATAACAAATAAACTTAGGTAGGTCATACTAGCAAAGGAATTCCCCGTCTCTCCCCTCCAAGTTCTTGTCTCACATCTCAGCCAGGGATCATATCCCTAAGCTTTGATACCAATTGTGACGCCCCCAAAACAGGTATACATCACCCATCTTGGGTCGCCAGATACATGGTACAAAATTCAAATACAACTTAATTATACAACAGTCGTGTAAAATACGACAAAACATAGGCTGTGAGTTTTAATACAAATATTGTTATCTAGACAATATCCACACTCAATAGAGTCCTCATTATATTTATTATCACACTATTTCACAGAATAGTGAGGACTACTAATGCACCATCTAGGACTATCACTATGTTTCCCCTGACTAGTCCCTGCTACGTTCTCATTTCCTGAAGAGAACAATGAAAGCAAAAGGGTGAGCTCAACTAGCCCAGTAAGAAATATTATTACTAAGATAATGCAGAATAATTTATCGTTAGCCTTTAACAGTGTTAAAATGATACAATATAACAAACATCAAGTTTACTGCAGCGGAACAAGCAATCCATTAAAAGAGTCAAGCAAAGAATAATGTCTAATATCTCATCTAGATTAAATGTCCATCGTTGATATTTTATTCCTGTAATACTCATCAACAGTTCTTTATTATACTCAAGACAAATAGAACTTTCATCACTTGTCTTCACCTGAACCACCAAAGATGTTAGTTAAATTCACAATTCATATTTATAACAATGTGAATTTACAGTTCCTTTTTGCCACAAAGGCTTAATAGAACGTTTACTCAATATCCTTACCCCAAAGGCTGAAGATATTCAAATGTAAAAACAATGATCATACCAATCAGTTGCCTATCTTTGCACTACTGGCCAAAGATATTCAACTATAAAACAAATGGTCATGATCATACCAATCAATTGTCTGTCAGTACACTACGGCCAAAGATATTCAACTGTTAACTAATGGTCATGATCCTGCCAATCACATCATTGAATTATCCATGCATTATAACCAAGGATATTCATTAGTATCACTAGTGGTCATGATCATGTCATACACCTGTCCATCTTCGCACTACTGGTCAAAGCTATTAAACAACAGATCATCTTTGCACTACATGCCAAAGATATTCAACAACATATCATCTCTGCACTACAGGCCAAAGTCATACAACTGTAAAACCAATAACTAACAATATAATAAAGAATGGAATAATAAAAGAATTTCACCATGTATGCAGTACTTCGCATAGACAGGTTATTCCAACATAATAATAAATAATGGAATAATAAAAGAATTTCACCATATATGCAGTACTTCACATAAACAGGTTATTCCAACATAATAATAACGAATGGAACCAGGTCCGGCATAAACGTACAGACAGGATATTCTGGCAGAATAATAAAGAACGGAACCAGGTCAGGCGAAATTCGCAATTATAGGATATTCCAACAGAATAATAAAAAAATGAAATAACAACAGAAATCACCATGAATGCGATAGACCGCACAGACAGGTTATTCCAACAGAAAAAAAAAATAATGGAACCAGGTCAGGCGTAATACGCACCGACAGAATATTCTGACAGAATAATACATAATAGAACCAGGTTCGGCGTAAAACGCACAGACAGGATATTCAAACAGAATAATAAAGAATGAAATATTAGAAGAATTTCACCATGTATGCAGTACTTTGCATAGACAGGTTATTCTAACATAATAATAAAGAATGGAATAATAAAAGAATTTCACCAAGTATAGGGTATCCCGCGTATACAGGTTATTCCAACAGAATAATAAAGAATGGAATAACAGAAGTTCTCTTCATGAATAAGAAAGAAAGAATACCCCTTATGAGTACAACAAATAATATTCCCTACCGTAAAAGAAGAGTATTCCTACTGGTAGGGCGATGATATACTCGAAGAAAAACTTGCATTACGCTCAAAGCTTTCTTAAACTCTAAATAAATATGCTCAAGATTATAGAAGAAGAACTCTCTCTATAGTTTCTCTCTCTAGAGTTTCAGTGAATTCGTAAGAAATAATGAAGGATTAAGCTTCTATTTTATTGAAGAATGGACTGCATAGTAACTAATTTATGAACGGTCCAGATTGATTTACTTTAATCTGACGGTCCATATTTAAAATAAAATCTTTTAAATAAAATATAATATATTCTATTTATATTCTAATAAAATGAATAACTTTATAAAATATTTTACTATGCAAACACTATGCAGGCACTATGCAAATACTATGCATAATAAAATATAATATATTCTATTTATAGAATAACTTTATAAAACTATTCTATTTTATATAAAAAGAGTTTACTATACAAAATACTATGCAGACACTATGCAACACTATGCGTAATAGAATATAATATATTCTATTTATAGAATAACTTTATAAAAGTATTCTATTTTATATAAAAAGATTTTACTATGCAAAATACTATGCATAATATAATATAATATATTATATTTATATAATAATTTTATTAAAGTATTCTGTTTTATTTAAAAAGATTTTACTATTAAAACTTTAAACCAACGATCCATATTGATCTACTATAATAATTTCAACCAACGGTCTGAAAAATTAGCACATCTCCTCATGGAATAATATTGTACCCAAAAATAATTTGGACCGAAAAGAAATATATTTTTCGGGTGAATAGTACCCCGTGAATAGTACTTTGGAAATAGTATCATGTGAATAGTACCCCGACATAAAAAGTGTCCCAAATACCCGAGTGAACAATACTAGAGTAAATAGTAATCGGGTGAATAGTAACCCGTGAATAGTAATTCGTGAATAGTACTCTGACACAAAAAATACCTCAAATACCCGAGTGAATAATATTTGGATGAATAATAATTTAGGTGAATAGTAACTCGTGAATAGTATTCTGACATAAAAAGTGTTCCAAATACTCGAGTGAATAATACTAGAGTAAATAGTAACCGGGTATTTTATGACAACTTGTCTACATTGAAAAATTTTCACATATCACCCTTAACTTTAAACTTTTATCAATTTAACTATTTACCAAAATATAAAAATTAAATACTTTTATTTCATAAAATTTGGGGTCTCACAATCTCCCCTCATGAAATTTCGCCCTCGAAATTTACGTACATACTTAATATTCGAAGAGATGAGAATACCTTGTTTTCTTTTCAGATTGTACCTTCCCGGTTATTTCCTCTCTATCAGGATTTTCCTTTTCTCATCTGTTGTATTTCAAATATCATTCTAGAATATAGTTTCAAAATAAGGGTTAATTGAAATACCACATAATACCCATAAATTCTGACCGACCAATTAAATAACAAATAAACTTAGGTAGGTCATACTAGCAAAAGAATTTCCCGTCTCTCCCCTCCTAGTTCTTATCTCACATCTCAGTCAGGGATCATATCCCTAAGCTTTGATACCAATTGCGACGCCCCCAAAACAGGTATACATCACCCATCTTGGGTCACCAGATACATGGTACAAAATTCAAATACAACTTAATTATACAACAGTCGTGTAAAATACGACAAAACATAGGCTGTGAGTTTTAATACAAATATTGTCATCTAGACAATATCCACACTCAATGGAGTCCTCATTATATTTATTATCACACTATTTCATAGAATAGTGAGGACTACTAATGCACCTTCTAGGACTATCACTCTGTTTCCCCCGACTAGTCCCTGCTACGTTCTCATTTCCTGAAGAGAACACCAAAAGTAAAAGGGTGAGCTCAACTAGCCCAGTAAGAAATATTATGACTAAGATAATGCAGAATAATTTTTTGTTAGCCTTCAACAGTGTTAAACTGATACAATATAACAAACATCAAGTTTAACTGCATCGGAACAAACAATCCATTAAAAGAGTTAAGCAAAGAATAATGTCTAATATCTCATCTAGATTAAATGTCCATTGTTGATATTTTATTCCTGTAATACTCATCAACATTTCTTTGTTATACTCAAGACAAATAGAACTTTCATCACTTGTCTTCACCTGAACCACCAAAGATGTTAGTTAAATTCACAATTCATATTTATAACAATGTGAATTTATAGTTCCTTCTTGCCACAAAGGCTTAATAGAACGTTTACTCAATATCCTTACCCCAAAGGCTGAAGATATTCATATGTAATAACAATGATCATACCAATCAGTTGCCTATCTTTGCAATACGGGCCAAAGATATTCAAATATAAAACAAATGGTCATGATCATACCAATCAATTGCCTGTCAGTGCACTACGGCCAAAGACATTCAACTGTTAACTAATGGTCATGATCCTGCCAATCACATCATTGAATTATCCATGCACTATGACCAAGGATATTCGTTAGTATCACTAGTGGTCATGATCATGTCATACACCTGTCCATAACAACAGATTATCTTTGCACTACATGCCAAAGATATTCAATAACATATCATCTCTGCACTACAGGCCAAAGTCATACAACTGTAAAACCAATAACCAACAGTATAATAAAGAATGGAATAATTAAAGAATTTCACTATGTATACAGTACTTCGCATAGACAGGTTATTCTAACATAATAATAAAGAATGGAATAATAAAAGAATTTCACAATGTATGTAGTACTTCGCATAGACAGGTTATTCCAACATATTAATAAAGAATGGAACCAGGTCCGGCGTAAACGCACAGACAGGATATTCTGACAGAATAATAAAGAACGAAACAGGTCAGGTAAAATTCATACCGACAGGATATTCCAACGGAATAATAAAAAAATGGAATAATAACAGAAATCACCATGCATGCGATAGACCACACAAACATGTTATTCTAACAGAATAATAAATAATGGAACCAGGTCATGCTTAATATGCACCGACAAGATATTCTGATAGAATAATACATAATGGAACCAGGTTCGACGTAAAAAGCAGACATGATATTCTAACTGAATAATAAAGAATGAAATATTAGAAGAATTTCACAATGTATGCAGTACTTTGCATAGACAGGTTATTCCAACATAATAATAAAGAATGGAATAACAGAAGAATTTCACCAAGTATAGGGTATCCCGCTTATACAGGTTATTCCAACAGAATAATAAAGAATGGAATAACAGAAGTTCTCTTCATGAATAAGAAAGAAAGAATACCCCTTATGAGTACAACAAATAATATTCCCTACCGTAAAAGAAGAGTATTCCTACTGGTAGGGCGAGGATATACTCGAAGAAAACTTGCACTACGCTCAAAGCTTTCTTAAACTCTAAATAAATATGCTCAAGATTATAGAAGAAGAAATCTCTCTATAGTTTCTCTCTCTATAGTTTCAGTACTGAATTCGTAAGAAATAATGAAGGAATGAGCTTCTATTTATAGAAGAATGGACTGCATAGTAACTAATTCATGAACGATCCAGATTGATTTACTTTAATCTGATGGTCCATATTTAAAGAAAAATCATTTAAATAAAATATAATATATTCTATTTATATTCTAATAAAACGAATAACTTTATAAAAGATTTTACTATGCAAACACTATGCAGGCACTATGCAAATACTATACATAATAAAATATAATATATTCTATTTATAGAATAACTTTATAAAAGTATTCTATTCTATATAAAAAGATTTTACTATGCAAAATACTATGCAGACACTATACAACACTATGCATAATAGAATATAATATATTCTATTTATAGAATAACTTTATAAAAGTATTCTGTTTTATATAAAAAGATTTTACTATGCAAAATACTATGCATAATAGAATATAATATATTCTATTTATAGAATAACTTTATAAAAGTATTCTGTTTTATATAAAAATATTTTACTATTAAAACTTTAAACCAACGATCCATATTGATTTGCTATAGTAATTTCAACCAACGGTCTGAAAAATTAGTACATCTCCTCATGGAATAATATTGTACCCAAAAATGATTTGGACCGAAAAGAAATATATTTTTTGGGTGAATAGTATCCCGTGAATAGTACATCGAGAATAGTATCCTGTGAATAGTACCCCGACACAAAAATTATCCTAAATACCCGAGTGAACAATACTAGAGTGAATAGTAATCGGGTGAATAGTAACCCGTGAATAGTAACTCGTGAATAGTATTCTGACACGAAAAATTCCCCAAATACTCGAGTGAATAATATTCAGGTGAATAGTAATTTAGGTGAATAATAACTCGTGAATAGTACTCCGACACAAAAAGTACACCAAATACTCGAGTAAACAATACTAGAGTAAATAGTAATCGGGTATTTTATGACAGCTTGTCTACTTAAATTTTTTTTCAAATATCACCCTTAACTTTAAACTTTTATCAATCTAACTATTTTCCAAAATATAAAAATTGAATACTTTTATTTCATAAAATTCGGGGTCTCACACTACAGGCCAAAGATATTCATTTGTATCACCAGTCAGTCATGTTCATCTCAACACCTGTTCATCTTTGCACTATGAGCTAAAGATATTCATCAGTTAATCATTTATCTTTGCACTACAGGCCAAAAATATTCAATAATATCATCATTTAGGACTGAGAATGATGAAAAATATCTTAAAGAAAATAAATCCAGTGAGATAAAAGAACAAATATTAGGGATTCATATTATAGTTTATCCATGTTTAATAATACTCCATAATAACCAATTGTGAAGCAGAATTCAAAAATAAAGATCAAAACATGGATATAATCAAAGATAGTAACCATAATAGACATCTTGAATAAAAAAGAAAATTTTCATTTTTCGATGAATAGTGCCGTATTTGTGAATAGTGTCATATACGTGAATAGTGACGTATACGTGACTAGTAATCTCGACACAAAAAGTTCCAAATTTGATAAAAAGTTCAGACCAATATTTTGGCATAATGATATTGAAAGAAATAATATCATTTACGAAGAAAATAACATCCCTTACCTCAAAATAACGGTACTTCTGATAGGATTATCTGATATAAAATTGAAGGAAGCTTGTACCGAACAACAACTCTCAAAGTATCTAAATACTCAAAAAAATACGCTCGATAATATAGAGAGAAAAAAAATTGTTTCTAGTGTGATTTTCAATTCTAACCTAAGCGCCTATTTATAGGAAAATGCTAGAACGCCAAAGGAGACTAAAATAATAAAATATTATTATTTCTTTTCTCAATTCTATGCACACTCACCAACCAAGACCAACACCTCAATTCTGAAATTTTTTGGCAGCCCACACGTTTAAAACAAAAATGGTCCCACCCAATTTTAATAAAAATTATTTTATTTTCCAAAAATTTCAGTAATTCATAGAAAATAGAATGTTTATCAGAAAAATTCAAATTATTTGTCCATTCCACACAAAATCGAATTCTCTACAACATTGTAGCTTTTAGTTTTTTCAAATTCCAGATAGAAAATATCCAAAATCCACAAACGGATGATTTTTAATACTTCCAATCCGAGAAAATACTGATAAAACACCTCAGCATTAATTCCTTCATTTATAACCACATAAAATAAATAAATCCATCATTTATATCCACATCAACTAAATATTTCCTTATCATATAAATCAATAATTAATTATTCACAAATAATATTACAAAATCACAATTATGAAAACCAGGCCGTTCCCAGAAAAGAGGGGGCTTTCTGATAAGGAATTCTCCTTACTGGCGCACAATTAGGTGACCAAACCTCTCCTTGACAGAACTTTCTAGACATTGTCAATAATGCTATCTAATAATATTATCCAAATAATATGAATTATTGATCTGATAATGGAAAATACCGTGCAGTGGCAATTATTGAAACAACAATAATATAAAATATCAACGCAACAATTATTGAATCAATAAAATAAAATATTGAACAGTAATTACTGTAACAATTATTGAGCAGTGCCTTCTTACGTAAGAATCAATAATTCAACAAAACCGTGCAATATCGCGTGCTAGGGGTGTTCATCGATAAATAACTGGACCGAACCAGTCCGAACTGAACCGAACCGAATACCGATAATACCCAAAATAGGGTACCGAAATCGAAACCAGTTGAATCGATATACCTGACCGATTAGCCGGTTCGGTACCAGTTCGGTAACGGTTTTTACTTTGTTAAAATCGGCCCAAATTTAAACCAAAACTTAGCCCAAATTTAATTCAAAACCGGCCCAAGACTTACTTTTAAGCCAAAATTCGGCCCAAGATCAAGCAACTTGCACAAGGCCCAACATTCTTTGAGCCAAAATTCAGCCCAATAAAGATAAAAGACTTAGATGTCTTTTTAAAAGGAAAATTTTCTTAATATTTGATAAAGAAACCAATGTGGGACTTAGTTATTAAGAATCAATGTGGGACTTAACTATTAAGAACTCATTTGGTTGTATTTTTATAAGGAAAATGTCCTTAGACTTTTATAAAATAACCAATGTGGGGCTTACTATTAAGGTTTCACTTGTAGTTTTTTTATAGGAAAACTTTCTTAGGCTTTTATAAAATAACCAATGTGGGACATGACTATATTTTTTATTGGAAAATTTCCATATACTTTTTATAAATTAACCCATCAATGTGGGACTTACAAACAACCATATTCTATCCAATTAATTAAGACTTTTATTCTAACTTAAAGAGCAAATCTTTCCCAACTTATTGATAAATAATTTAGTTTATCTAATTTCTTTTACTTTTACCAATTTAATCAATATAGAACTTCTAAACCACCAACTATTAATATATTTAAGTTTATCTAATTTCTTTTACTTTTACTAATTTAATCAATTTAAACTTGTAAACCATCAACTATTAATAGTTGATAGTCTTTTTATAAAGCCAAACTTCCTTAGACTTTCCAATGTGGGACTTGGGTATTAAGGTTTCAATTACTTACCACTAACTACTAAGTTTTCATTTTATAACAAAAGTGGGACTTGGCTATTAAGGTTTTTTTATAAAGAAATCTTCCTTAGACTTTTAAAAGTGAACCAATGTGGGACTTGACTATCAAGGTTTCACTTTGAAGTCTTTTTATAAGGAAAACTTCCTTAAATTTTTAAAAGTTATACCAATGTGGGACTTGGCTCAAGGTTTCACTTTGAAGTCTTTTTATAAGGAAAATTTCCTTAGACTTTTACAAGTTATACCAATGTGGGACTTGGCTATATGGTATTCTCTTGTCTTATCAATATCCCACATTGTCTAATTTGTGTTCTGATGTCTTACTTCTATTCTATAAATAGGGGAGACAACCAATTCAAATTTTATTCAAGTCCCAAGTATTCTATTATGTATTTTTTTATGTTAGTTCTATAGTTCTATTTTATAATTAGAGGAGACTCTAATCCAATTTTACAAAGATAAGTAAAATATTTTAAAAAAAAAATAATTGAACCGGTACAACCGGTTCGATCCGGTATATACCGGACATCTGAAATAGGTAACCGAAACTGGTACTGAAAAACTGGTATACACCAATTTTTTTGTACCGAACCGGACCGGTTCTTTTTTATATCGAATTGACCGGTTCGGTCCGGTTCGAAAAACAGAAAAACTAGAAAAACCAAAAAAAATGAACATCCCTACCGTGTGCTACTGTGCAACCACGCGTATTACTGTATTTTAACCACCGGGTATTCCAACAGTGTTAACGGTAACAATTACGCCGTTATTTATAACAATTCAAACTTGTCATTTTTTTCATCCGACAGTTATCCATTATGGGGCCCACAAATGGTTGTGTCGTCGTATGAATATTCCCCGACAATAAGAATATTCCACGATCAAACGAATATTCCCCAACAAAATGAATATTTTATAACCACTTACTTATTTTATAAAATTTGCACATTTCACCCATAACCAAAGTATTATATCAAATTATCACCTTATTATTTACAATAATAAATAGAGAAAATTCGATTTTATTTATAATAAGTTGGGGTCTTACAGTGGTGGATTGATCAAGGTTTAGTTTGGGTTTATCATCGACCCATTCTTTGATCTCCTCATGCACCTCATAGTCCTCTATCTCCTCTTACTCAATCTCCATCAAGTTAAAGTCCAACTCTACATCAAAGTTGTATTCATTGGGGAGACTTGGAATTTCATCAGCAAGGCTGGACAAATCCAACACTAGAGTCCCTTTTGGCAGATGCAAGGAGTGTTGCTCCAATTGTACAGGGTTAAATCTTTGTGGACAGCTGTGATGAAGGGTTAGTTGATGTCCTCCCTCTCTTTGATGATGACCATGACTGAATTCATATCAAGGTCAGTACTTTTCTTTGAATGGTTCTCTTTCTAAACCCTATTTATGTGAGGGATCATGATTTGATCTTTTAAATAGTCATCATCTGGGATATCCTCGATCATACCCTCAGTATGTGACAGAAAATGCATCTTTGCAAACCAAATTTGTACTTCTTGTAGGAATCCTTTATTCATTTCCTTGTCTTCCTTAATAGGAGTCTGGATTTTCTTTTCACTAGCCGGTTTAACCTTAGGAATTAGCATTCCTGATACAATCATAGGGATTTTCCTCATAGGCCTCAAAAGTCTTGCATCCGTAAGTTTTGGTAGCAGCATGGTAGAGGATGAAACCGGTGCATGCTTGTGTGGGTTTCGATGGTCTGATCCAGAGGAATAGCCTAATCCAAACTTCCCTGCATGGCTAGAAATTTGAACTGGACTTCTGATTCCTCGTTGATTCTTCCCCAACCCTTGTCCAGGCCAGAAACTCAAGGATATCATTTCTTAACTAGCCGACATTACTTCAGTGGAAACCCTAGGCTTTAAAGTTGGGCCCCCGATAGGTTGATATTGAGTGTTGCTCACCCCAAGGGCTTGAAAACTGATAGGCTCAACTCCCTTATTGAGACTTATCATAGGCATATCGCTTTTTACCTGGACAGGATACTCTGGTTCAACATTAATAATTACCAGATTACCATTAATGATGTACTTGACATGTTGATGAAGAGTGGATGGAACTGCTCCTGCCATATGAATCCACGATCTTCCCAATAATAGATTATATCCTGTGGTGATATTCAACACTTGAAAGGATATGTAGAAGGTATGTGGACCGATCTCCACTGGAAGTTCAATTTCTCCTACAACATTTTGTCGAGACCTGTCAAAGGCTCTTATGACTATGTGGCTATTTCAGATTTGATTGGAATTGATCTTCTTTCTTTCCAATGTGGCATAGGGACATATGTTTACGGACGATCATCCATCTATCAACACCTCTCCTATAACATATCTTGAGGACATCACTATTATGTGCAATGATTTGTAATAACTAGTCCCTTCTGATGGTATGTCATCATCGGTGAAAGATATCACATTTCTATTAAAAATATGATATATTAAGTGATGAAACTTCTCGGTATCTATTATCTTTGGCAGGTGAGCTTCTTCCAATATTTTCACTAACACCTTGCGACGATCTTCAGAATATAAAACTAAATCTAGAATGGATATCTGTTGGGGTGCTTCTTTCAATCTTTGTACAACTTTGGCTCCATTATGCCCCATCTTGCTGAGGAATTCTTTAATTTTTTCCTCTGGCACTCTTCCCAGGGATTTAATGACTGGTTTCATTACTCACTGAGGTAAATACAATGAGTTTTCCTTCAATATAGAAGCAGATTGATTTGAAATTGATCCCTCATCTTTCCTATAGTTCCAAGGGACTATTTTCAAGCTAATTATAGGATATTACGGTCTAAATGGTAATACCAGATGCTCGGGAGCAGCCACTTTCAAAGGGTTCTTTTCTCATTTGACCTTAATTCCTTGGATTGTAAGATTTGTTGTAGACAAGTCTCTCTTAAAGGATATGACTGCTATAACTTCCCTCCATCTTTGTGTTCTAGGAGGAAATATCTCTATTTATTTAGGTAAGGTACTACAACTATTTACCATTTACAGGTCACCGCTATCGATCATATTTTAGATCAAGTGACGAAGTGCCCAACAACTTTTTGTGCTATGGACAGGAGTGTTGGAGTGATATTGGCATATCCCAGTAGCATCAAACCCTCTTGCAATGTGGGTTGCTTTAAGGTAACAGTTCCGTGATCTTCCTTTCATTAATCAACATATGTAGGATTTCTTCTATCGGTTGACCCAAAGGATTGAATTTCTTTTATCTGTATACTCTAGACGAGCCTGGGTTCTAACTTTCCTTGCAATTCTTTCTTCCCAAGTTTCATCTTCTTGGAATCGTTGTTGATCCCTTGTTATGATGAAGAGGAAATTTGTTTATCCTTGACTGACCAGTTGTCGAGTTATTTGGTGCTGATGTACTATCAGTTTCGCTAGTTGACCAATCTATTTTTTGATAGACTTTATTTCTTGTTCTATCAGAAATTGACTCTTTGAATAATCTCAGCTGCCAGAGCTATCCTTGTTTACTTGGGATAGTCCCCTACGTACTTGAGGTACTTGGAACCTTCTTCACTTCCCATACTCATCATGTTAACATTCTCTTCCTTGTGTTGAGGCAAATGATTATCTTGAACATGTGGTTGCTCTTGTGTAGTCACCAAAATTTCCCCAATGTCTATCATATCTTGGATTTTATGTTTGAGAGACCAGCAATCTTGGGTATCGTGACCCAGAACTCAAGAATGATAAGCACATTTCTTGTTTGTATCAAAATTTCTTCCACTTGGATTGGCTAGAGGAAGGAGCTGGACAATTTTCTTCTGTGCTGTCAGAAGCTTCATTATATTTTCCAATGAGTCCCTTAAGGGTGTGAAAACTCTTCGACATCTGACCTCTCCAACTTTTTGCAATGGAGGATTTGAGGATTGTGCAGATGTTTAAAAATGGGGAATAATTTTTCTTTTGAATGGGCAAGTTTTGACTGCCTCTCTGAGTTTGTCCTTGCAATACCAATGATACATCTTCTTCTTTCTTTTTATGAGCCCTCCTAGGGTTATTCCCATAATTTCCAACTTGAATGTGCTTAGCCACGGCTTCTAAAGCAGTAAGGTCTTTAGTCTTTCCAGACTTCAACCCCATTTCTGCCGTTTCTCCATGTTTAATCATTTCTGAGAATGGTTTTACTATACCTGCTAGGACTCTCTCATAGAATGGATCTTCTTGTATGTCAATGAATGTCATTACCATCTCAGTTTCTGTCATTGATGGAATGACTTTAGCAGCCAAGTGTCTCCACCTTTTGGCATATTCACAGAAAGATTCAGTACTTTACTTCTTGACCTTGGTGATTTGATATCTATCTAGAGCCATTTGAGACTTGAAGCTGTATTGATTTAGAAAAACATAGTCTAGTTCTTCCCAGCTATGAATTTTAGAATTATCCAGTCGGGCATACCATGCTCTAACCACTCCAGTCAGACTCTTTTGAAACAAATGCATTCTCAATTTTTCATCTTTGGCAAAGGATCTAAGTTCTCCAATGAACACTTTTAAATGAGTGTAAGGATCCCCTAATCTGTCATATTTCTCAAAATCCAGGATTTTAAACTTGTCTGAATATCGGGCCCCTGGAAGGATACAGAGGTCTGAGTAGGTCACACTTCCATACGCTCCAGTCCCTTTGATTGACCGGATGATTTCTTCCATTTGTTGAACCTTCTTTTGAATATCATCAGTTTTTTGATCTTCTTTAAGATTGGTGATTTCAGGAGTTTTGTTGGATTTTTCATGGATTTGAGGTTCAGGTATCTGTGCTTTTTTTCTTTCTTATCAGTACCCTGGCTTTCTCCATGTACAGAGGTTTCTGTTAGTGTGGGTATTTGGTTACCCTGCGTATTTTTGCTCTGTTCTTTCAGAAAGATAGCTAATTCTGCTATCTAGTTTCTTATTCCCTCGAACTATTCTCGAGAAGTAAATGTAGATTCAGGTTGGGAACTTGCATCCATGTCTAAAGATGGGCTTAATACCTTTTTAAACTTTGATAGGGTAAAGGGGCCAATTTCTTCCCTATAAAAAGATTATGTAGTTTAGTCTTGGTAAACACTAATAGCCTGCATGTTATGCAATGTGTCTGTTTTAGGGTTTTTTTAATGTTTTCCTGCAAAATAGATGTCATTTGTTTTGATGACAAGATATTATGACAGGTTTTGATAGGGAATAGAATTTCCCTTTTTCTTTTCTTTATATTTACATCGAATCGTAATTTACATTGAATCACAATTTAAATGCAATTGAAAAGGAAAGGCGTGAAGAGACGTCCCTTCGCATTTGGTTTATCAGAGGCTGACCTATCTTAGGCTACACTTGCGGCTTTTCGACATTAAGGTCCCCAGATCATCGTAATTTACTAGATGGGAAATTAATCCAATCTTTCAATTGGAGCGGATCTAAGTTGTGCCTTTCCTGAGCCTCGCGGGATTATTCTATGTAGAGTCCTATAATCAAACACTGATGGGTTCTCCTCCTGGTGAAAGAATCATACAATATACATTCACATACATTGTATCTCACCGTATGAAATGATGACATTATGAGAGGTACTAATATAAAGCGCATAGATTATGCGAGGAACTAAAGTGCAAAAATTAAAGCATCCTTTTAATGTACAAATAACATTCACACACACGCAAGAAAGGGAATTTTAAAAAGTTCGAAAAGCGATTTAAGCCCTCTACTGTTCCCCAACAGAGTCGCCACTTATCGACGTCGGCAAAAATTTCCTTCTTTGGAATTCCTCTTTTAATGATTTCTTACCCTTTATGTTTTCTATGTGGTTTGAATTTGGTTTGAAAGGGTGAAATTTATCAAAAGAGTCTGACATTAAATGTTGACGATTTGAAAATATTGATTTTTATAGAGCCACCAGTTGGTAGAAGTGAAATGGTTGTACCAGCTCAACCGGCTTTATGAAAAGTTTTGCAAAAGGCCCAAATATTGGACTCTGTTTAACATGCCTTAGAAATCGAGATTCATAGAGTTCAGGGGCTTGATTAAGTGAGGGGAAGGAGTTAGGCATTCCCCGACTTCCGTGAAAACACGATTACCGCATCTTTTCAATTCCCTAATTATTTGAAATATGTGTGTGTGTGTGTTAGGGCTGAGCAAGTAACCAAATTAGAACTGAAACCTCATGAACCGTATCAATTAAAATCGCACCAACGGTTCCGGTGTATGTGACAGTTTTAGGTTGGGTTAATAACCAAATTTACGGTTCCGGTTTGTTTACTAGCTAAAACCACACGCATAAAACCGAAACCACACCATGTGTGTGTATATATGTATTATCTCTAGTAAATTCTACAGTTACTTTTCACTTGAACACACTCAGAGAAAACCCCAGTCTTGCATTATCATTTTTTCACCAATTGAAAGAAGATGGTTAGAGGTTATAGAGTCAAAAATTAAGCATTTGAGTTTTGGAAATTCGAATTTGTTTGATGCATTATTGGAGGGGCTTATAGCTGAAGGGCCAAATTCATTGATTCGAGCACTTGATGCATTGGTTAAGGTCTATGCTATAGTAGTAATAGTCTAATAGATTATTTTTCAAATTAAGTACAGTTATGATTGTATTCTACAAGTCCTCCCTACAATATATAAGATAGAATTTCCAGTATATACTTTTAATTTTTGGGGAACTAGATAAATCTTCTTACTTATTATCCAATATATGGTCTTCGTTGTTTTATATAGTGTATGTTTTAGTTTTAAAGTATTATTCCTTTATTATAAACTAAAATTATTTTATGTGTCTCATTGTTCTATGATTTGATGGTGAATTTGACATGTTTGGCAAAAGGAGCTTTGTTTCTATGCTTGATATAATTCTCATTGCCGACTCTGTTACTAAGTTAATTACTCGATGTGAGCTCTGTGTTAAATTGTATTGAAGGCTTATAATTTTTTGTTGTTTTAATTAGTTTTGTAACCGAAACCGCACCAATTAAAACTGCTCCGCACAGTTTAAAACCGCACCGCACCAATCACAAGCGGTTTCGTGTGCGGTTTTGAATTTGTCAAACCGTACCTAAACGGTTTCGGGTTCGGTTTGGACTTCAAACCTCACCAAACCGCACCATGCTCACCCCTATTGTGTGTGTGGGTGTCACAGTTAATTATACCTAACTGCTTTATTTGGAGGTAGTGCTATACCTCTTTTGCACCTATATATAAAGGGTTTAACTTGTATAAAAGTTCAATTTTAATACAAGGCATATAAGATGATGTTTTGAAAATAGGTTTTCAAACCCTTATGGTCACATAGTAATCGAGGCCTTTGATACTTTAGTTTTATTCCGTATTCTGTTTGTTTTGATTTTATACTCGAGATGTGAAACATCTTCGACAAAATAATATACATATAAGTGTCGGGTTCCTTGTAGGCATGAAAGCCATCAAAGGATGTCTTAGCACTACAAATATGATTTGCAAGCTAGTAGTACAACTAAAAATGGTCCATCATTGGAACTAGATCTAGATCTATCAGCTGGATCTTAGATTACGTGGCTCCTAGGCTCACATATTATCATATAAATAACCTTCATAACAAATATATTAAAATAAAACAAACATTTAATTTAAACGTAGCATAAAAAAGGATTCATCAGGTAAATCCTTGCATGTGCGTAGCCTATGAGGATCCCAGATCCGGGTCCCAAATCACCGCGGATCTGGTACAATCATTCTATTACTATTGCGGAAGATATAACATAAATTGTTTATACAATAAATTTTACACACTATTTCCCAAGGTTGAGTAACCTTAACTTATACACAATTCATAACTTATCTAACATATAACGTTATTATCATACAATACTGTTACATTTCTAGCTGTACATATAATTCCAAGCTGAACTTGGCTTTGACTTTTCTTTGTATCCGATATATTCGCCTTATCTGTAATGTTTTTCATGATATAGCAAGGGTGAGCAACAAGTTTGCCCTGTAAGTTTAAGTTTAATAAATTAAGGATATATCCTGATGGAAAGATTTTCAATAATAGTTGGCTAACATTCAACAATATAATTGTGAACTAGCATGGATAAATTTCCATAGCTGAACGAACATTGTACAATGGATCGAATGGTAATGAAGGTGATCAGCCTTTCATACCTGATGAATACATGCAATATGCACTGAGTACGGTTCAACAATTCATAGACATGGAAATCAGTAATGATTATCCACAAGTATATTTGAATGAAACAACTTGAGGTCGAGTTAAGAAAAACTTGCATGTTCGGTTGATTGCCGTTACGCATTCTATTTAGCTTTTTCTAAAAACCTAATATAAATAATATTGATCTATAAATTAGAATAATATCATCATAATATTTTAAATAACCTAAACACATTAGCACATAATCCTATCAGTCTAAACAACACATAAGTCCTAGTATCAAATCAAACTATTGTAGTCTGAGTTGAATCTGACACAATTCTGACATCCCGATGGCCCAGTCGGATAAATATCGAGCATATTTTCCTTAAGACTCTGCCTAAACTGGTTAAAGATTATCTTAGATAATTATATTATCAATCAAATTAACTTTTCAAGTCTCCTAATAAATTTTAATTAATTATACCATTTATCATGATTTTTCAATCATTAATTTCGTATTTATCTAATTTAAATACCACAATATTCCAATAACATTAATAAATATTTAATATTAAATATTAATGAAATACATGTCATAATATTATAATATATTTATAATATCATAAAGTATTTTTAATACCTTAAAATCGTATTTATATGATTTTTAAATAGTTAAATCCATTATCCGATAATTGCCATTAATATTAAATATTAATGTTTTTTTCATGACAAAATATCAAAAGTTATATTTTATAACTTAAAATATTTTTATAACCCTTAAATAATTTTTATATGATTTTTAAATCATTAATTCTATTTTTCTATAATTTATTTAATATATTGATTAAATAAATTAATTACCATTAATACTAATTTATTAATGAAATTCATCACAAAATATTAAAAGTCAACAAAAATAACTTCAAATATTTTCTTATATAATAATATAATTTTTCATGATTTTTCAAGTATTAAAATTATTTTTATGTAATTTATTTAATATTATAATTAAATAAATTAAATACCATTAATATTTCAAAAATATTAAATATTAATGAAATATATTCAAAATAATTAAAAACTCATTTTCAGGCTTTAAAATAATTTTTAGGAATTTATTTTGTATTTTTAATAATTAAAAACTATTTTTTCTATTTATTTAATAAAAAAATTAATTTCCGAAATTAAATGTCACTAAAACGGCCCTATAGCGACAGAACCGTCGCTATAGGTGTTCTTGAGTGTTCTTGAGCTTGTCCAGAAACTCATGGCCAGTTGACGAGTTAGCTAGTTTGATCAGTTCTAAATTCACGATCCTATGATTTCCGGGATATCTTTTATTTTAATGTTGTAGTACTAATGTAGTACTACAACCCTAAACAAGTTCCATGGCCAATACACAACAAGTCAGAGAGATCTAAGGTCCAGAAAGTCTTGTCAGGGCTGTTCTTCATTTCTGGGTTTTCCAGAAATGAAGAACAGTTGTTATGCCTTACTTTGAAGCTTTGAATCTATGCATTCCGATCTTACTTAATGTGTTTTATTGGTTCTATCCTGTAGTATTGATGTCAAGGAATAATAATACCTAATTATATCAGTAAATCAACATCACAAGTAATAGATCTAGGCCGGTCAAAGTAGTGGTCAGGAACTGCCTTTGAAGATTCCTGGGTTACCCAGAATCTTCATCCGGCAGTTTCGTCAACCCTACTTTGACCACCAATTAATACGATTCCGTGAATGATCTGGGAGTTCTAGAGGCAGGGATCGATAGTTCTAATGTCAGTCTACACAACCATAACAATAACAAGGCCCAAACACTTAACAGTTGTCAGATCTAGCGCCTGCAAAATCACTGTTAGTGATTTCTGGGTTTCTGGGTTACCCAGAATCCATTTTTCATGCTCGGTTAACGCCTTTTGACCGCTTATATCTTTCAATCTACACATGATCTGACCCTGTTTCCAGTTCCAGATCATAGTCCACATGACATATAATAAATCTATAACCTAAAACAACACAAAGCAAAAATAGAGAAGGATCTAGGGCCTCTGACATTCGGATGTCAGACAATATTTTAGGGTTCAAAGCCAGTTTCTAAAAACTTGATTTTCGTGCCTCTAGATGTTATAGATCTATGATCTAACAACTCAGATCACTAAAAGACACCCTCTAACACATATCTAACCAATCACAAACAACATTAACACAAAATTTTAAGGATTTTGAAATTTAAGGTTTATACCTCATTCATGCTTTGATCATGATTCCGATCATTGATGTTTGTTCTTGGCTTGCTAGAGATCATGCTAGAGACTGAATTACCTAATAATTTTGTGGGTCAAGAGAGAAAAATGTTGGTTGAGTGTTTGTAGACAAATGGGGCTAAAAATATGACTTTTCTCTCTCTAAATCTATATATATATATATATATATATATATATATATTGGTGCAATGTATTTTGGCTGATAAGGTGGCTGAATGCTGTGAATTTAAGTCACATGGGGTTGTTAGAGTTGGTGAACAACTCTCCTTTGGCAAGTCTTGCAAGCTATTACACAAATAATGCAAAAAGGGCATTTTAGACATTTGACTTCCCATTTTAATGGCAAAATTGACATTTGATCAAACCCTTAGGGTTTGACTCTTAGGATTTTCACAAATTTAATTTTTTCTAGGATTCCTTATAAGGCTAAAAATAAAAATTTTAATTACTAAAACTATAAATTAGGGTTTCGTAATTACTTAGACTTGTAATTAGGATTAATGTTTCCTAATTAACATAAAACTTTCTTAATTAGCAAATAGGGTACCTAATTTTTGCAAATTAGGGTTCTAGTTTAGTAATTAGGGTTTCTAATTACTATTTAGGTTTTTTAATAGTTAGGGTTTTCCCTATTTAAAATTATAATCATAAAAACTTAAGCCTTTTAAATCCCAAATTAGGGTTTTCAAATTTCAAATTAGGGCTTCGAATTCCCGAAATTAAAATTAGTGTTTTCAGAATCGATTTCTAGGGTTTCTTTGTAATCGATAGAATTTTCTAACTGAACGTCGTTATTCTTAATATATTGTCACAGATATAATTTATCTAGTCAACCCTTGACCCTTATACCATAAACTATACACATAAATCCACATACCAGATATATATACACTTATACCCTTAATCCTGAATAATTCACTACAAAAATTTTTAAATCCATAAAATTCCTTCTTGAAAATATCGAATCCATTCACTTATTTTCTTTCCAGGTTTATTATTTAACATTAATTTAATATTTTAGATTTTAATAAATATCCAAATTCTCTGGTTGTCACATAGCTAAAGCTTCCAACTTCCTCTAGATACAAATATAAGGTCGGACAGTTGCTTAATATCTACAAATCTAGAAAGAAATCTAGATTTAAATAAATCTTAGCCATTCTAGCTCAACGATTCCAGTTTTACAACTTTTAAACCGGTTAAAAGTTTGATATGGGTAGATTTAGATAAATCTAGTCCACAGATTTAAATATTACATATTTACATTGAATGAATAATTAAAACTGATATTTAAACGTAGTAAACAATTAATATATATATATATATATATATATATATATATATATATATATATATATATATATATTTGTTGGGTTTTTGGCACAAAAACGCACCGAAAATTTAAAAATAATCAAAACAATTCCGAAACCCAAAACAGGATCCAAGCGAAACTGAAATTAATTCAGTGGTTTATATATTATACCGATTATGAAAAAGTTCTGAAATAGCTTCGAATCCTTTACACAATCTAATTAGAACCACGTCTCTACGGTATCCACACGAACGTCGCACGAACCGTCGAACGATTCTGCAATAAGAGGGACTTGCAGTACTAGCCACCAAAGGAACGATTGTGAAACTGTTTTCTTTCTAGTCTCTCTCTAAGAGAGGGTTTTTCAATTATGATGTAACCCTAAGTAGCTGCTATATATCATATATATAGTAGTTAAAAGGAATTAATCAAATCAAAATATAATTTCATAAAATGTGAATTTATATATATATCTCTTAATTAAGTCTTACTTAATTAATATACATATATACAAATTATCCTTTTAATTTAAATTCGTGATTTAAATACTATTAATCATATTAATATATTTAAATCCTTAAAATTTAAATTAATTCCTTTTTAAATTACGTTATATGTGTGTGACCCTATAGGTTATTATTACGTTGGCAATAATTTTAAAATCATATTATAAAATTATAAACAGTGAGCGGCATCTAGTAATGCATCACTGCTACCCAAGTAATAATAAGATCGATGATTCGATGCAACCTTTTTGTGACCAATGTTTCAATGTAATTTAATCCTTTTAACCTTAATATCATATATTAAACTTGAGTCATGGAATGTGTCATACTCTTTATAATTTAATCTGTGTTTTTCTTGATCAATGAGTAGACTATATGAAACAAATCACTATTTGAGCACGACCATGCATTTCATAGTCCTACTCAATCAAGAGACCTATGGATATCACCCCTAATATATAGGAGGGTTAAATTCCATCTAGATCACTCATATTCCTCACACGATTCATGATGTACCCAATAATCATCTTTATAGTCCACCCTATTAAAGGTGACATTTGATGATATCAAAGTACATAAATTCTCGTGTAGTAATATAGTGATTTCAGGTCGGAGGACCATTACATCATTGTCACTATGAGAATTGCTAATGACAATTTGCATAATGTTCCACGTAGAATTTTCATGGTGGGTCTGTCCAGTACATTGTTCTCTAACACATACCTATGCATTGACTTAATATCTCATATATTTATGACCAATGAGATTTGGTCATCAGTCAATCCACATACTAGTCTCAATGCATCATTGTTGTCCTATCAACAATGGTACTCGACTAGGGATATTTAAGAGCAATGATACTAATTATAATTATATAATCTCATGTTCAAGTCACATACTTGAAACTATATAAATTGTATCACTATTCTAAGGAATTTTATTATGTTAACATTTATATAATGCAGTAAATAAAACCATAATAAAATCATTCATTTATTCAATCAAATATAATATCAAAATGTCAAGCAATTATATCAAATAATTGGCCTCTAGGGCATAAACTCTAATAGTCTCCCACTTGCACTAGAGCCAATCACTCATGTATCTAATACCCATGGAACTTGTGTAACCTTCGTGCTTCTGCTGCGACAAAGCCTTGGTTAGTGGATCTGCAACATTATCATCTGTTGTCACTCTTCCTATATGTACATCTCCTCTATCAATGATTTCACGGATGAGATGGTACCGCCTAAGTATATGCTTGGATCATTGGTGAGATCTGGGTTCCTTAGCTTGTGCAATGGCTCCATTAATATCACAGTATAGAGCAACCGGATCAACAATGGTTGGAACAACACCAAGTTCAGTAATGAACTTTTTAATCCATATAGCCTCCTTGGCTGCACTAGAAGCAACAATATACTCAGCCTCTGTTGAAGAATCAGCTACTGTCTCTTACTTTGAACTTTTTCAGCTAACAGCACCACCATTAAGGCAAAACACAAAACTTGACTGATACTTATAGTCATCATTGTCAGTCTGGAAACTAGCATCTGTATAACCCTTTACTGCCAATTCGTCTTCACCTCCATATACCAAGAATGAATCCTTAGTTCTTTTCAGGTACTTGAGGATATTATTGACTGCTGTCCAGTGACCTTCACCTGGATTCGATTGGTATCTGCTCATCATGCTCAAAGCATACGAGACATCCGGACGAGTACATATCATTGCATACATGATAGATCCAATTGCCGAAGCATAAGGGATCTTTCTCATACGCTCCTCATCATCTTGTGATTTAGGACATTAGGCCTTAGAGATTTTTACACCATGAGTCACGGGTAAGTTTCCTCTTTTTGTCTCTTGTATGCTGAACCGTTTCAACACTTTATCAATATATGTACTTTGACTTAGGCCGAACATTTTTCTCGATCTATCTCTATAGATCTTGATACCTAAAATGTAGGCAGCATCGTCCAAATCTTTCATGGAGAAACATTTTCCTAACCATGTTTTTACAGCCTGTAAGGAAGGAATGTCATTCCCAATAATTAATATGTCATCAACATATAATACTAGGAATACAATGTGACTCCCACTAACCTTCTTATATACACAAGGTTCATCTTCATTTTTAATAAAGCCAAATTCTTTGACTGCTTCATTAAATCAAAGATTCCAACTCCGAGAGGCTTGCATAAATGAATCGTTGCAGCTTACATACCTTTTCAGCATCCTTTGGATTGACAAAACCCTCAGGTTGTGTCATGTACACATCCTCAAGGAGATTTCCATTAAGGAAAGTAGTTTTGACATCCAATTGCCAGATTTCGTAATCATAAAAAGCTACAATAGCAAGTAAGATCTTGATGGATTTAACCATTGCCACTAGAGAAAAGGTTTCATCATAGTCAACACCTTGAACTTGCTTGTAACCTTTTGCTACCAGTCGGCCTTTATAGGTTTGTACATTACCATCCATGTCAGTTTTCTTCTTGAAAACCCACTTGCACCCGATTGGTTTTACCCCTTCAGGTGGATCAACCAGAGTCCATACTTGGTTAGTATACATGGAGTCCATCTTAGATTTCATGGATTCAAGCCATTTCTCAGAATCTGGTCCATTCATAGCTTCTTGGTATGAACCAGGCTCATCTTAATCTATGAGCATCACATCGCTATTTTGAGTCATAAGATATTCATAATATCTCTCAGGCTCTTGGTGTGTCCTACCAGATCTACGAATGCCTTGTGTAATTTGAGCAGGTTCACTTTCCACAATATCTTGTGGTTCCTGCTCACGTTCCAACTCAGGTTCAATGATATTTTGTGGTTGTCGAATTTCTTCGAGTTCTACTTTCCTCCCTCTATTTCCTTTAGTGACAAATTCTCTTTCTAGAAAAATACCAGTTCGAGCAACAAATACTTTGTTCTCAGAAGGTTTGTAGAAATAGTACCATTTTGTTTCCTTTGAGTATCCCACAAAATTACATTTGTTAGATTTGGGTCCGAGCTTGTCAGAATCCAGACGTTTTACAAACGCCTCGCAACCCCAAATCTTCATGAACGACATACTAGGACGTTTCCCAGTCCATATCTCATATAGTGTCTTCTGAACCGTCTTTGTAGGAACATGGTTAAATGTGAATGCATCTGTTTCTAGGGCATGAACCCAAAAGCTTATTGGAAGATCTGCATGACTCATTGATTGTACCATGTCCAATAAGGTTCGATTCCTCCTCTCAGATACACCATTCCAATGTGGTGTTCCAGGTGGAGTGAGCTGTGATATAATACCACACTCCTTTAGATGTCATCAAAGTCTTAGCTTAAGTATTCACCTCCTTGATCGGATCGAAGGGCTTTTATGCTTTTACCAAATTGGTTTTGAACTTCATTCTTTAATTCCTTGAACTTTTTAAAGGATTCGGATTTGAGTCTCATAAGATACACATATCCATATCTACTAAAGTCGTCAGTAAATGTAATGAAGTAATAAAACCTACCTCTTACTAACGAACTCATGGGTCCACATACATCACTATATATAAGTCCCAATACATCGCTAGCCCATTCACTGTGTCCAGTGAAAGGGGCTTTAGTCATCTTGCCTAATAAATAAGACTCGCATTTCTCATACGATTCAAAATCTAATGAATCCAAGAACCCATCTTTATGGAGTTTGGATATGCGTTTCTCATTTATATGACCTAAACGATAGTGCCATAGATATGTCAGATTTGAATAATTTGATTTAGATCGTTTTGTATTTATGTTATAGATGAGCAATTCTAAATCAAGAATATAGATACCGTTAAACAATTGTGCAACACCGTAAGAAATATCATTTAAGTAAAACAAACAACGATTGTTCTTTATTATAAATGAAAAACCTTTCTTGTCCAAACAAGAAACAGAAATAATGTTTTTGCTTATAGCAGGCACAAAATAACAATCTTCTAATTCTAAAACTAGCCCAGTGGGCAAAGATAAATGATAAGTTCCTACGGCCAGTGCAGCAACTTTTGCTCCATTCCCAACTCGTAGGTCAACCTCTCCTTTCTCCAAAGTCCTACTCCTTTGGAGTCCCTGCACATTAACACAAATGTGAGAACCACATCCAGTATCCAATACCCAACATGTAGAAGTAGACAAGTTGACTTCTAACATATATACCTGAATCAGAAGTTGTACTTCCTTTCCTTTTCTTCATTTCTTCCAAATAAGCATGACAGTTCCTTTTCCAGTGTCCAGGTTTTACACAGAAATTACATTCACCTTCTTTAGCCACCCCACCTTTAGGTTTTAAAGCCTGTTTGATATTGGAATTGGGTTTGGCAAAAGATTTAGATCCTATCTTCTACTTGCCTTTCCAATTTCCCTTAGCATTCCCCTTTTGCACCATCATAATGGGAGCGGGTCCTGCCTTTTTCATGTTGTTCTCGGCAATTCTTAACATGCTCAACAACTCAGTAAGGGGTTTCTCAATTTCATTCATAAGATAGTTCATAACAAATTGAGAGTAGCTGCTGTTCAAAGATTGCAAAACAAGATCAGTTTGGGCTTCCGGAGTGATTGGAAAACCCAACCTATCAAGGTACTCAATATACCCAATCATTTTCAGCACATGTGGACCAACTGGATCACGTTCACCCATTTTGCATTGATACAACGCCTTGCTTGTATCACACCTCTCCTGTCGAGCATGCCCTTCGAACAATTTCTTGAGATGCTCGATCATCTCATAAGCATCCTTCAACTCATGTTGCTTCTGAAGCTCAGCGTTCATGGTTGCTAGCATGACACAACTCACGTCCAGAGCATCATCTTGATGATTCTTGTAAGCACTATGCTTCGCACGTTGTGCAGTGACAGCTGGTACTGCAGGAATGGGCCTATCAAGAACATATAGCTTGCGCTCTTGTTTGAGGACAATCCTCAAGTTCCTATGCCAATCAAGGAAATTAATTCCACTCAGCATGTCATTTTCAAGGACTGATCGTAATGAAAGACTATTTGTGTTGTTGTTGTTAGCCATTGATATCTACAATTTATAAGTGCAAAAAATAATAAGTCAAATTACGGAGTTGATATTATGTAATTGATAATAGTACATTTAAAATATATCTCCCACTATTTTATTCAAATTAATAGCCCTCACCATTAATTCAGAAAGCATTTTCTATTAAATCTTTCTAGTGAGCCAAGATCCATATTTCATTATGCCTTAAGTTAGCTTTGGCTAATCTCTTAAAACATAATTATTTAGGTAGACAAACCTTTGTCAATTATATCATATATAACTCCTGGATAGTTTGGTAAACAACAATTGTTTCTAGTCCATCTAATGGTACCTACCAAACTCTATGCCTCTAAGTCCAAAATCCTATTGTTTTAACAGTTTGGATATCACAATTATCCTATCGCATCTTACCTAGATAAATAGGGTACTTTGCTTTGGCAAACCTACATCTATTGATCAAGGTCTTGATGAGTGTTATTCATTGGAAGACATCTGATTTAGACTTAATAATTTAATGAGGGATTTTATAAATTAATTTAGATCTCTCCAATTTTAATCTTATTAAGCATGCACATTATTTATCATATCATATCACATACAAGCATAAATAAAGTGCAAAATTAAATGTGTCACAGTTATGGCCCAATCCACTGTCAATCTTTTCAAGCTAATGAAAAATTGAAGGTCAATCTAAGGTGGTAAAAGATCTCAAAATAGTAGCTTCCTTGGATCTTCATCATGCATGTGCCTCCTCTCCATCATCATCTTTCCATCGTGGTTTCCATCTTGTCA
The DNA here is from genome assembly GCA_020205505.1 of Panax japonicus. Taxonomy (NCBI): domain Eukaryota; kingdom Viridiplantae; phylum Streptophyta; class Magnoliopsida; order Apiales; family Araliaceae; genus Panax; species Panax japonicus. The sequence continues at coordinate 37,473,412 of CM035094.1, read as the reverse complement.
TCTTCATTGATTACAGATTATTTGTGACACCCCCAAATCCGGGTTACCTGACTCCCGAGTTTGGTGTTCACGATCCACAATATAAATAACATTTAACTACCCATAATATATATAGATAGTATCTTACATAAATTTTTATCAGAGTTTCTCAACACATTACCCAGGTTCTCTAACCTTAACATTACAAACATACCCTTTAGATATACAAAAAGGGCTTACAATACAACAATATAAATAATACTGTTTAATATAACTAATTTATAACTACGCCTTTGCCTTTGTCCTTTGCAGCACCTCCTGCAACTTCGCCCCTAGCTGAAAAATTTTATTTATAGCAAGGGTGAGCAACAAATTTGCCCCGCAAGTTAAGATTATACAATAAAGGTATATGAATCAACAATAAAATCCTATCTATTTTGATAGTATGAAACCAAAGTTCGGGGAACTTTGAAATAGCTGAACAAATTGTTATTCAATAACGAGGCTTTTCCTTTTCTATGCAATAATATAATTTGATAATGAAAGAGTACAACGCTTTCAAAATTTTACAAGAATCAATTCTACACGATATCAAAGTGGAATAATTTCCAGATTTATACTGAGTGATCACACTAGATCTTTGAACTTATTTTCTCGGGCATCTACCAAAGATTTACTTTGATATATACCAAGAGTATCAAATAACCATAAAAATTAAATCATACCCCTCTGCAAGTACTTGGAGCCGGCCAACTCCTTGTACCCTATATTATGCATAATACTCAAAACGCGCGCAAAGGTCGAATTTACGACCCACAATGTTCCCTTTATATAAAAGGTTGTTCTTCTCAGTTTTTGAATCAATATTTTGATTTTACAACGAAATACTGTGATTTCAAATTCTACTTACTTATTGATCATGCCAAAATAATTGGCATCGATTCTCCAACAACAATGTAATTATTTTCTTGAATTTATCAAGTTCTAACCAATGTTTGTCTAGCCAGAATAATTAGCTAAGACAATTTCTCAACACAATTTGACAATAAACAGGAATTATCTGTACTGTCAATTCTAACTTCTACAGATTTGAATATTCAACAACAGTAATTCTACGAATATATATTTCTGAATAAGTAATTCAATTTGAATTATTAAGCATGCACTAACTGCGAATAATCAACAATAACTTCCCTGGATGTGGTGTAATTAGCAATAATTAACCACTATAATAATTGAAGGAAATATAACTCAAGGTTGAGTTAGGAAACTTGCCTTTCACGTTGATTACAGCAACACAATATAATTAACTGCGTTTGTAAAACTTATATTCAACAATGTCGGTCTCACAATTAGTACAAACATTTATAACACATAACACTGTATTTTACAGTCAAACTTCTCCTAGGCACATTACCACATAACAACATTAGTGTTTATAACCTATATAAACACTTAACAAGTCAAACTATTTCGATCTGGTTGGACTTTGGTCCATTCTCGGTATTCTGGTAACCCTATCCGACAATTAACACAGTTATCTGTCAATTACACTTGATCACTAAGCTTCAATATTATTTTAGATAAGTCAAATATCATTTATAATATTTTCCGAAAGCTTTTAATAATTTAAAAACACTTATTATAATTTATAATAATTTTTCAAACACTTAAATCATTTTTTTAAAATGATTTAATTATCAAATAATCATATCATTATTGATATTTAATAATAACATACATTCCAAAATATTAAAGTTATCATTAATAACTTAAAATATTTTTAAATCATCAATATTCTACTTAAATGATTTTTAAAATATTTAAAATCATTTTTAAATCATCACCATTAATATATAAATATTAATGAAATTATTATCTAAATATTAAAAGTCATGTTTTATAACTTAAAATATTTTTAAACTATTTTTCTCATTTTTAAATGATTTTTAAATCAATAAAATCATTTTTAATTCATTTATTTAATATAATAATTAAATAAATCAAATATCATTAATATTAATTTATTAATAAAAATTCTCCAAAAATATTAAAAATTATATTTTATAATTTAAAATATTTTTTAACACTTTATTCTTAATTAAAATGATTTTTAAATCATTAAAATTATTTTTATCTTATTTATTTAATTTAATAATCAAATAAATTTAATATCATTAATATTAAATTATTAATGAAAATTCCCCAAAAACATTAAAAGTTACATTTTATAACTAAAAATATTTTTAAATACATTATTCTCATTTAAAATGATTTTTCATAATATTAAATCATTTTTCTCTAATTTATTTAATAAACTAATTAAATAAATTAAATACCTTTAATATTATAAATAATTATAAATATTAAAGAAAAATATTCCAATTGGTCAAAAATTATTTTTCATAATTTAAAATAATTTTTAAAACTATTTTTGGTAATTTTTATAATTTATTTCTATTTTTTTATTAATTTCCGAAATTCTGAAAATAAAATTAATTAAAACCGTCGCTATAGGCCTTTAGCGACACAAAGCGTCGCTGTTGGTGTTCTTGAGCTCAAGAACACTGACAGCCGGCAGCTCAAGTGGTCATGTTTGACCGGCTTTAATTTCCAATCTGATCATGTTCTGGGCTATATAAAACTTTGGTATTGTCGTATTAATGTAACACTACAATTAATAATCGATAACTTGGTCAATCAACATCACAACAAGGAGATCAAAGCTCCCAAAGTTGCTGTCAGACCGTTTCTGGAATTTTTCTGGGTTTAAACAGTTCGAGTTGCTATATTCAAGCTCGATTTAAGCTATGTCCTGGTCTTAGTTTAAGTCGTTTGATGGTTCAAACTTGTAGTTCTAATGTCAAGGTACATTTTCATCACAATATATCAGTTAAATAACATCTAGAACGCCAGATAAATCTCGGTCAAACTATGACAGAACAGTTGTTCATAACCGTTTCTGGGTTTTCCAGAAATATCAAAACTGACCGAGTGGTCTACTTTGACAACTCGTCACGATCGATCTGTTGCGTTTATAAGAGATATAAGGACTTCAATCTATAGTGCACATAACCAGCTACAATACGTACTAATTAACAACATCAACAACAATTAAATCTGTCAGATCCGGCCTTTAAAACTCATGTCAGACGCTGTTCTTGGCCTTTCTGGGTTACCCAGAATTTGAATCGGACATGGCCGGTCAACGGTCTTTGATCGTTTATATCTCCCGATCCAGACATCATTTAGCATTAATACCAACTACAGATTAAAGACCTACTACAAGGCTACCAATATCAAGTTTAAAACAACAAAAATAACAAACGAACTAGAATATGTGGCCTCTGACATTAGCTTGTCAGACCACAGATTTGGTTCAAGAACAGATTTTAAAAATTCGATTTTATCACACTTTTATGTCGTGGATCCATCATGGATCATTATATAACAACTAAAAACATCCTATTACATAATAATAAACACAAAAACACCAAATTTTCTTAAGCATCAAAGATCAAAAAAAATAAATAGGGTTTATACCTTTTCTTGCCAAATCTTGGATTTTGTCTTAACAATATATTTATGGTTGATCTATGGCTTTTTCTAGGACTGATCCACTACTGATTTTCGTGGGTTTTTGTGTGAGAAAGAGTTGGTGAGAGCAAATGCAAAATTTAGCAAAGTTTATGAACTTTCTCTCTCTTGAATACTTATATATTGCTTTGATTCATGCATGATCTGATCTTGCTGTCATGTAGGGATGATGTGCTGGTTAGTAGGCTACAAAAAAGTTAAGAGAGTTGTTCACCAACTCTTGATTTGGTAAGATTTACAAGAAATCAAAAAAAATCTCCAAAAAGGGCAATTTTGTAATTTCTAATTTTTTCTAGAATTTGGATTAAATGAAACCCTTAGGGTTTAGGGTTTGGACATTAAGGTTTAGGATTTGAACCTTTTAGATATCAAAAATTTCTAGTTCCCATAATTTTCAAATTTTAGGGTTTAATTATAAAAATAAATTTTCTAAAATAAAATTAGTGTTTTTAAAATAAAAATTTAACATTCAAAAATATCATTAGAGTTTCTAATCATATTTAAGTTTAATGACACAATAGTCTTACCCATTAGAATTAGGGTTTCCAAATTTAGGGTTTATAATTTCTGATTTTTGAAATTAGGGTTTTTCGGCGTATAATTAGGGTTTCTAACAGTACGCTAGGGTTTCTAATCCTGAGATTAGGGTTTCTAATCTCTTATTAGGGTTTTATTAATATTAAACCTTATTCGATCAATCATTGATCAAAAATTCTATACCGTTCAAACACATACATATTAATATAATTATTTTAATTATATTTTCTATCGAATCCCGTTCCAATAATTAGGGTTAGGGTTTCTATTCTCCGTTAAGCACAACTCTACTCTAATTTTATTAGTCAATATATAAATTGACCTTCTCGATATACGTATCATATCACAAAATTGATAATTAATATTAATATTAATTAAAAAAAATTATTCGAAAATTTTGGATTATTCGAAATCCTGGGTTATCACATTATTACATGACATAAAAAAACCTCGAGTTATATTCGAGGGGATTTAGATGATAAGAGAATATTACATTACAATTTATAGAAAGGCACGACATGCAAGCCGTATTTCAAAACCAAAAAACCACTAACCTATGGGTCAAAAGGCCATAACAGCGCACCATGCATATCACAATAAGCACATAACAATTTATATATAATTAAAGAAAACTATATATAACATATTGGGGTCACGACCATCGTGCGCTACGATCGGTCAGCGAGCGGGGTCGGGGGCAGCGCCTCTGGGAAAGAAATTTCAAACTATAATCTGTATTGCATAATTTTTCCATACGAATCTCTGAAACAGTTTCAGAATCATATATTTAATCCACCAAAATAGCCATAATAACAATACACCCGATACATATCATATTTGTCCAGTTTCAATTAATCATATTAAACTGAATCTGCATACTTCTAATCCAATTAGAACATAAGTTGTATACTGTTATTACGCCATATAAGATACAATAACAGAACATCATATACATGCATATCTATTACTGATATTCATAATACCAGAATATGTCAATTGCAGAATATCATATACTCGATTAACAGTTCAATAAAATTGTATCATCATATATCATATATATCGAAAACAATATAATCAATTTCAGACCGGTAAAATTGTATAATCACATATCATATATATCGAAAACAATTAAACACGTTATCTGAATTAATCGTTTCGCAAGTAGCTCTGATACCACTGTTGGGTTTTCGGCACAAAAACGTAGCGAAAATTTAAAAATAATCAAAGCAATTCTGAAACCCAAAACAGGATCCAAGCGAAACTAAAATTAATTCAGTGGTTTAGATATTATACCGATAATGAAAAAGTTCTTGTAACAACCCGATATTTTCTATATAAATAAGAAATTTTATGTATAAATTTATTTATTTTTTTATTTATTATTTTAAGGATGAGGATTTGTATAAGATAATGTGTATATGTATTTTTGTGTTAAATAAAAATATATTTATTACATAAATGTTTACAAATAATTATATTTTAGAATTATTGATTTTTGTAAAGTATATTCTTATAATAATTACTGTTATAGCAGAAATATTTTATTGATTATTTTCCATGAAGATATAATCATATATTATTTAAATAATATATGGAGTGATTTTTAGAATAATTAGAATAATTATTTTATTATACGAATTTTAGTTCAGATTAATAAGTTAATTATTTTACCTTAATTATTAAGGTTAAATATGAATAATAAATCAGATATGGAATCCAAACCCTAATTTTGGATTTTTATCGAGGAATGAGAATAATGATATAATAATATTATATTTTGATTCTCAGTGCTATAAATATATATTGTATGTACGTATATATAATAGTTGGTCAATTATGTTGTGGCATGTTAAAACAGTAGCATTGATTCGTTAAACCCTAATTTGAAACTCAAACTGGAGTTTTCGATTGGTAAGAAATATTGGTACGTGATTAATAACAATTATTATATTGTGCTAATTAGGTAAACCCTAATTATTGTCTAGAAACCCTAATTATAAATTTGAAACCCTAATTTCCAATTTGAAATCCTAATTGCTAAAATGGTAACCTTAATTAGTATTTTAATAAATTATAATGTTAATTAGGAAACCCTAATTCATAATATAGGGAACCCTAATAATATTAAGAAAGCCTAATTATTTTAAAATCCCTAATTTTAATTAGTGTGTTCTAATTATAATTTTATTAAACTTTAAATTTAAATTTTTAAACCCTAAAAATTATTTGGGAAACCTTAAGGTTTAAAATCTATTGATTAAAACCTAGATTCAAGTGCCATGGACAAGAATACCCTTCAAATATTTTATTAGTTTACTAAAATAGCCTTTTGGTATTTATTTAATAAGCTAGATTGCAAGTCACCACTCTAGATTTATAGCACATGCCTAAAACTCCTCCAATCTTATCCTCTTTGACACCTTGCAAGTTAAATTCATTGAATCTAAGTCATATAAATAGGTTAGTAGAGAGAAAAAGTTCACATTTTTGCTCATTCATGCATCTATACTCATCCAAGACCCCCTCTCTCTCTAAAAACCATAAAATATAGTAGTGGACCAGTCTCTAAATCAAGCCCCACGAATTCCATAACCAAATCAGTGGCCAAGAATCAAAGATTGCTCATAGAAGGTATAAACCCTAAAATGAAATCTGACTTTTGATCCTATGTTAGATATTAGTTTTTTTGAGTTAAATATGTTGTATGTAGTGTGTAATGATGATCCAGGTTACTAGATGTTGGATCCATAACATCTAGAGGCTCGAATTTGGTGTTTTTCAAAATCTGGAAATTTTCTTTCATGTCGACTGACAACCATATGTCAGGTCTTCTAAATCTTTGGTTGTTATTGATTTTTATATTTTTAATGTTTGAACTGGTAGTATGATATGAGATCTTTGATCTGAAACTGGAATCAAAGTCAGATCATAAGCCGGTTGAAAGTTATTAGTGGTCAAACCACGTTGACCGGCATTGACCGAACGTTTCTAGGTAACCGAAAACGTGCCCAGAAAGTCTGACAGCATGTTCATGCGTTTAAATCTTGCTTGTGTTTACGTTTTAGACCCTGTTATTGTTGTAATGTTGTTGTAGGCTACATTACCATGCTTCTATAATCATTAGATCCTTCTCTGAATCAAAGTAATCAGTGGTCAAAGTAGTGTGGACGAAACTGCCGGATGAAGTTTCTGGGTAACCTAGAAACCTTCATAAGCAGTTTCGGACCACTACTTTGACCGGTCCATATATGCTTGATGTGATGTTGTTAAACTATTTTTATGACATGGATTGATTGTCTTACATATGGTCTACATACTGAAACTTTTCGATCACTAAAACATCAACAGAATTGCAAGTTGTGGAAGCCCAAAATGGACAGGTCGAACTGTTCTTCATTTCCGGGTAACCCAAAAAATGAAGAACAGCTCTGACAGCCACTTTGGACGATTAGATCTCCTTTTTTAGTTGCTTTGTGATCATGTTGATTGTTCGAGCTTGTAGTATGTTATTAGTACTACAATGTATGACGAGCAGAAATCCTAGAAACTTAACGAGCTAAGATCTGCACGTGGTCAAACGTGCTCACTTGTTAACTGCTATAAATGTTCTTGAGGGCTAAAGAACACCTAAGGCGAAAGATTTTGTCGCTAAAGGCTATAGCGACAGTTTTATTTATTTTAATTAATTATTTCCAAAAAATCATTTAAAAATAGTTATTAATTTCTGAAAATTACAAAAATTATTTTAAAAATTATTTTTAAATTATAAAAATTAACTTTTAATAATTTGAAATATTTTTCATAAATAATAGTATTTATTTAAATATTATTGATAATTTATTTATTTATTAAATACATTAAATAAATTAATTAAAAATGATTTTATTATATTAAAAATCATTTTAAATGATAATAAGTTATTTAAAAATATTTTAAGTTATAAAATATATCTTTTAATATTCTAAAGCAAATTTCATTAATTATTTAATATTAATGATCATTAAGTTATTTACTAAATGAATTAAATAAATTAATTAAAATTGATTTTATTTTATAAAAAATCATTTTAAATAATAATAAGGTATTTAAAAATATTTTAAGTTATAAAATAAAACTTTTAATATTTAAAGACAAATTTCATTGATTATTTAATATTAATGATATTAAATTTATTTAATAATTATATTAAATAAATTAGTTTAAAAATGATTTTATTATTCTAAAAATCATTTCAAATAAAAATAAAGTGTTTAAAGATATTTTAAGTTATAAAATATAACTTTTAATATTTAAAGGATAATTTCATTAATAATTTAATGTTAATGATTATTAATTTAGTATTAATGATATTCAATTTATTTAATAATTATATTAAATAAATAATTTAAAAATGGGTTTATTAATTTAAAACTCATTTAAAAAGGATAAAAATGAATTAAAAATATTATTAAGTCATACTTAATGACTTTTAATATTTTGATAAATAGTACATTAATATTTAAATATTAATGATAATTATTTAAAAATGATTTTAAAAATCATTTAAGGGTAATATTAATATTTTAAAGGTAGTTTAAGTTATTATAAATAACTTTAACATTTTGAAAATGATTTCATTAATAGTTTAATATTAATTAAATATTAATGATAATAGAATTATTCAATATTTAAATCATTTAATAATGATTCTGGTATTTGAAAATTCATGATAAATTATAATAAATGTTTTAAAAATTATATTAAGTCATTTAAAAATAATATGATTGATACTAAGTTACAAGACATGGTTTCTGCTTGTAGAGAGAGAGATATAGAAATGAGCTTTTTGAACTTCTTATTTCAAAAAGGTATTTTCAAACTGTACTTGTAACTTCCCTCTCTCCACTTGCTTAGTGGGGCATGTGTCAAATTCTATTTGGCTCCATAAATATAACTGATGTGGAATATACTGATTTGCCCTTAGCTCCTTCTGAGCTAATGTATTTTTTGGGAGGACAACGATCATTGAGGTAGTCTTTATGATTGTTGAGTCTGCATTGCGATCATCAAGACTGTTCTTCAATCGCCGAGTCTGCTCTACAATCGTCGAGTCTGCTCTGCAGTCGTCGAGTCTGTACTGCGATCTTCGAGTCCACTGCTGAGTCTGCTCTGGTCTTTGTGATGAACTTTTGACTTAGCATTTCTCTCGAGTTAAGGTAGCTCAGGAAGGGCTAACCTCTTAGAGTGAATTAAGGGTTAGGTTTGTTCTTGAGGCATTTATCAGAGAGATTGCTTTGATTTATTAAATTTTGACATCACAAGATGCTCCTTTGTTCTGTTGATGGAGCTCTGCGATTGTGGTCTTTCATATCACTGCAGCTCTACGATCGTGGACTTCCTTTGGTCATGTCTACGATTTCGAATATAGCCTTTATATCTGCATGGTTAGCACAAATTAGAGCATAGATTTTATGGTTTTAAATTTAGCATTCCTAGCTCATTTATTAATTCGGTAAACCTTGATTCATCTAGAGGCTTTGTAAAGACATCAGCAAGTTGATTTTCAATAGGGATATATTGTAAAGATATGGTTCCATTTTGCACATGATCCCTAATGAAATGATACCTTATTTCTATATGCTTAGTCCTAGAATGCATGATAGGATTATGTTTTATTGCTATGACACTTGTGTTATCACAGTGAACATGTATAGATTTGAATTCAAACCCATAGTCCGCTTGCTAATTATTCATCCATAAGATCTGAGAACAACAGCTGCCAGTAGCAATGTATTCAGCTTCTGCAGTTGAAGTAGATACTGAGTTTTGCTTATTTGCTAAACCAGGACACAAGTCTTTTTCCTAGCAGCTGACAGGTGCCACTGGTACTTTTTCTATCTATTTTACAACCTGCAAAGTCAGCATCTGTATATCTTGTCAGTTCAAATGAAGACTCCTTGGGATATCAAAACCCCAAGTGAAGTGTGTCTTTGAGATACCTGAAAATCCATTTAACAACAGTTAAATGTGAGTCCTTAGGATTATCTTGAAATCTAGCACATGTGCATGTTGCAAACATTATGTCTGGTCTACTGGCAGTTAGATATAGAAGAGAGCCTATCATACCTCTGTATTAAGTTATATCAATACTTTTACCTTTTTCATCTTTGAAGCTTGGTTGCTGGAGCAATTGGAATTTTCATGGGAGTGGCTGATTCCATGTCATACTTTTTAAGTAAGTCTTTAATGTACTTGGTTTGGTTTATGAAGATTCCTTCATCAGTCTGCTTTACTTGCAGTCCAAGGATAAAGTTCATCTCACCCATCATGCTTATTTCAAACTTGCTCTGCATAAGCTTGGCAAATCTCGTATATAATTTTTCATCAGTAGAGCCAAAAATAATGTCATCAACATATATTTGAACTAATAAGACTTTGTCTTTATGCTTTCTAAGAAATAATGTGGTATCTACTCTACCTCTAGTGAACCCATTTTCAATAAGAAAGTTAGTTAAAATTCCATACCATGCTCTAGGTGCTTGTTTAAGACCATATAAGGCTTTGTCTAATCTATAGACATAATTAGAAAGAGATGGATTGATGAAACTCGGAGGTTGCTCTACATAGACTTCTTCTTGAAGTTCACCATTCAGGAATGCATTTTTGACATCCATCTGAAAGACTTTGAATTTCATATGAGCAGCAAAGGCAAGGAATATTCTGATGGCTTCTAATCTGGCAACAGGTGCAAAGGTCTCATCATAGTCAATGCCTTCTTCCTGAGAATAACCCTTGGCTAGCAATCTTGCCTTATTCCTGGTTATTACTCCATCTTCATCCATCTTGTTTCTGAAGACAAATTTGGTTCGAATGACAGGATGACTCTTTGGTCTTGGAACTAATCTCCATACTTTTCTTTTTTTGAATTGATTTAGCTCTTCCTGCATAGCTTCTATCCGGTTGGAGTCTTCCATAGCATCTTCAATCTTCTTGGGTTCTATTTATGACAGAATGCTCAAATAGAAACACCCATTTTGGGTGGCAGCTCTTGTTTTGACTCTTGCATTTGGTTCTCTAATTATTAAGTCTTGAGTGTGATCTTTTTCCCATCTATTTCCTGTTGGAACATCTGTCCTGATGCCTTCTTGTCTGAGACCTTCAAGATCAATTTCTTCTTCTTGATGTGGAGGTTCGTTGTCTTGTGTGTATCTCTCTACGATCTCATTTCCTTGCTCAATGATTTCATTATCTAGAACTACGATCGTGGTATTAAGCTCAACGACCTCATTCGTAGTGTCTTGAGACACTGTTTTGTCCGTGTCTATTTCATCAAAGATGATATAAATCAAGACTTCAACACCTAATGTCTTTTTTTTGAACATTCTATAGGCCTTACTGTCTGGGCATATTCAAGAAAGATTCCTTTGTCTTACTTGGGTTAGAACTTTGTCAGATACTGCTTGCCATTGTTGAGAATGTAGCATGCACAGCCGAATACATAAAAGTAGCTGACTTTTGGTTTTCTTCCTTTCCACAGTTCGTAGGGAGTCTTCTTAATCGTAGAGTGTATCAGTGATCTGTTCTGAGTGTAGCATGCAGTGTTGACAGCTTCTGCCCAGAATTATTCAGGTAGATGGGATGCCGCTAGTAGAGTTCTTCCATCCTCTATCAACGTTCTGTTCTTTCTCTCAGCTACTCCATTTTATTAAGGAGTTCATGGAGCTGAGAAGTTATGACTGATGCCATTGTTAGTGCAGAACTGGTCCATTTCAGAGAAGTCAAATTCTCTATCGTGATCACTCCGTATAGCCTTGATTTTCTCCCTTTTCTCGTTCATCACTAGTCTAAACATCTTGATCAGTTGGGAGCTTGTTTCATCTTTCGAGTTTAGAAAGTACACCCATGTGAATCTGGTGTAGTCGTCCACAACGACTAGTGAGTATCTATTCCCTCCAAGGCTCGTTGTTGGAATTGGCGCAAATAGATCCATGTGAAGCAGTTGTAGGGGTTTATCAATTGAGTTGGCATTTTTGATCTTAAATGAACTTCTAGTCTGATTTCTAAGTTGACAGGCATTGCAAGGCCTTTCTTTGACGAAGCTGAACTTGGGTAAGTCTGCAACTAGATCTTTTGAGGCCAGTTTAGACATGCTCTTGAAGTTGAGATGAGACAGTCTTCTATGCCATATCCAGCTCATTTCTTCAGATGCTTTAACCATAAAGCATATTGTTTCATCTGAGATTAGTTGTCCAAGATTTACTGTATAGAAATTCCCTTCTCTTGTTCTGGTCAGCTTTATGGAGGATTGATAAGTAGATTTTATACCTAATTATCCGGTATCTATTACTTGAATTAGTTGCTTAAACTCATGTGTCTTAGTTACTTTTCATGCATTTTGTGTTCGTTTTGTAGGTTATACGTTTGGAAGCGATGTGAGCGATTATTGGTAAGGAAAAGCACGGAAAATGCAAAGAAAAGCAAGTTGGATATCGTTTATTCTTTCATGTTCAATTCATGTTCTTGGCTTGGAGCTTGGACTATATTGTAGAGCGTTTTCTTAGCTTTTCGGAACATCTTGAATCATTCAAATCGGAGTTCGGATGAAAGAGTTATGACATTTCTACCGACGGACGTTGAACTTCACCGTTTTGGGTGGTGATTTTCATAGCAGTCACTTCCTGTCCAATTTCGACCATCATGCGTTCGTTATTTCTCAAAGCTCAAAGAATGAAAGTTGTAGATCTCGTCGATAGCTTCGATTTGATATGTCGCAAGCCTCATAACTCCTCTCAGTTTAGAAGTTATGGCAGTTTTAGCAGAGGAGGTTCCAGTAGAAAATATTTTTGGCATATTGGTACCCAGCCAGGGCTGGGCATTTTTGTGCTTAGTACCCAGCCGGGGCTGGGTGTCTGGGCGTGAAATCAGTAGCCTATCCAGCTGGGGTTGACTTTTACAAAAGGAAATACCCAGCCGGGGCTGGGTATACGCGAAAATGAGCGGATTTTGTCCGAATTTGAGTCCGAAAAGGATTGTTTCGAGTTGTTTGATTCAAGGACTTCCAAGAGGACTTAAAGACATGTACAAAGGCTTATAAAAGGAGGGGAATAACACAGATTAGAGGAGAATTGGAGGAGATTAGAGAGCATTCTATTAAATTCGATTAGAGTAAATTAGAGAAAAACACTAGTTCTAATTAGATTTGGAGATTGAAGCAACTTGGAGACCATTGAAGATTCAAAGGAGGAGCAAGGAGGGAGCGTCAAATCTACAGACAATAGATTATTTCTTCTCATCTTCTTCTATATTTATCTTTTAATGTGTATTCAATTGTGGATTCTTAGTTTGAATTCAATAATCATGAACTAATTCTTCGTTTGAGATTACAATGGATCTTATTGTGTAGTTTATTTTAATATGCTTCGTTATCAATTATTATGTTCTATTTAGAGAATTGTCTATTGTGATTTGAACTTAATTGTTTAATTGCTTGGCCATCAATTACCGTGATAATCTATATGAACTCGAGAGATGAAGTATTGATTTAGATCTAATCATGATAGCATGTGTTCAGGATTTTGTTAATAGCTTAAACTTGATGAGTGTTAAGGAAGGGATATGCTTGACATCGCATGTAATCGTGTAGAGAACTTAGTCTTCAACCTTCTTCAATTGTAATTCACATAGAGATATAGTGGGTTAGTTGATTAAGGTGTTTAACGAATTTCTATCTTAATTGTGGATTGACGTTAATACGATATTAGTGCATCGAGAGGTGGTTAATACTACTCTAGTGTTCTTGATTAACAATCCATGTTAGAGAATAATTGATGAGAAGTGTGTTAACTTAAATGAAGCAATAAGTGAAGTTGTGATCTTAAATCTCCATAGTCTTAATTTAATTAGTGGAATAGTAGTTAATTTATATAGTTTGTAATTCATTCGTTTAAATAAGATTGAGTTGGTTACGGGTTAGTACTTGATAATTTTTATTAAATAATTCTCTGTGGGAACGATACTCAACTTATCACTTTATTACTTGTTGACCACGTATACTTGCGTGTTGTACGTAACTAGATTTTACCCAACAAGTTTTTGGCGCCGTTGCCGGGGCATTAGTTTAATACAGTTTTACCAATATTAGCTTCAATCAAATTAGTCTTAATTTAAACATTTTTATTTTTAATTCTCTTCCTATATTTCTCTCTTTTCAGGTACCATGGATGACTTTGCGTATCAATGGCCATACACGAACATGACTCAACCAAAAGAAATGGAGATTGACAGACTCGCGACACTTTCCACAATGTCAACACAAATTGAAGAACTTTCGAGGAAGTTGGATGTTATCGCAGCCCAACAGAGTCGAAGGATGGCAGTTATGTGTGACTATTGTGTTGGCAATCATCCGAGTCATCAATGCACCGTTAGTTTTGGGCGGGGAAAACAAGGTGGTATATACCTCAACCAGTATGCATATGATAATTACCATCAAGTTTGGGGGTATCACCCGGATTCTTCAGGGAGCTACAACTATCAAGACCAATACTCTGCTCCAAATCCAACATATCCATCAAATTTCTCAAATCCACCTCCAATGCAACAAGAATACAATTCAGATTTCAAGGAATTTATGTTAAGGATTATAGCAGAAAAAGAAGAGATGATAATGAGTCAGGAGTTATCAACCCTAAATTTTAATAATCGAATGGAACAACTCCTCACTACCTCAACCAATGGTCCTCAATACATGGCTTCCGAGACTGAAACAGAAAGTTCAAGGTTGGAGGAATTGGTGTCCAAGTTCATAGCATCAAATGAGGAGAGAATGAGTAATCAAGCGAGGTCAATTCAAAATCTTGCGGATCAGATAGAGCAAATGACCAAAGCCGTAAGCAACCTTCCTCCAAACACTTGGTTTTATGGCATGGATGATGAAATTGACGGAGAACCCGAACCAAATCTGCAACTGGATGAGCCACAAGGTATAGGAAGTGTGGAGACAATTAGGGATAATGAAATAGAGGTCCACAAAGATCTAAATGGGTCTCCACCAAAGTTCAACGATCTGGTTAGATTTGCAAAACCGTGCCCGCTTGGTAGTCATGTCGTCGGCGAAGATCATATTGACATAAGAGTGAGTACAATTTTCAATCCATGGCGGGAAGAGAAAGAGAAGATAGACGAAGAGCACATTGTGTGTGACAAGCTTCCATGCCCCAAATTGATCACATACACAATGGATAAAACACCTAGCTATGGGGAGTTCTTGATTGAGATCATACCAAACCAGAGCATGTTAGGTGACTTCAACTCGATGGCCATCGTAAATGGGAACCTACCAAAAGCTATATTATTTCCGATGGATGGAGGGTTTCTCAACTTTCGAAGAGGAATTGGATAGCATTGACCAGACAAAGTCAGGCTGAAAGACTATAAATCAAGCGCTGACTAGGAGGCAACCCAGGAATTTTTATATTTATATGCTTTACTAGTTTATTTAGTAGATAGGAATTAATTTACTTATTAAGCTCTCTTATAATCTAATCCATGTTGTCTCTCTTCATTGTAGGTATTGGAGGTTCAATGGATAAGAAAAAGATCGTCACCGCCATCGCCACCATCACTTCACGCGTAGCTGATTACTGGGAAGTTCTCTTCTATTTATCGTTATATTCTTACAATGAGGACATTGTAATTACTAAGTTTGGGGGAGTTTTGTTTAGGTTCATTATCATATGTTAAGTTTATGTTATGTTATTTTGCATATGTTGTTAATATAGTTTAGGTTCATTATTAAAAAAAAATAAAAAATAAAAAAAAATCAAAAAAAATCAAAATTTTCAAAAATAATAGTTAGTTACTATGTTTATCTTGCATGAGTCCAGCTGTTTGATATTTACAGTTTGTTTTGGCCAATGATGAGATTGGGATCGAGTAGACAAGTAGCATACTGACTATTAGAGCTTTGATGTGATTTCTTGTTATGAATCGAATCTTTTTCTGTTTGAAACTGGTATAATAAGGATAGCACAGTAAAAACAACTTGTTAATTGATCGAGTTTAAATTGATACATAATGGACTTCTTAAGGATAATACTAGTTTGGATGAATGAAAGACATGAATAAGCGGAGATGACTGAATTTAGACAAAAACTTAAGTTTGGGAAAAAAATTTGGGATATATAAGCTTCAAAAAAATAAAAAAATAAAATAAAATACCGTGGCTAGTTTTGTTTTGGGGCCTTTGTTACTTGAGTAAGTATGCCCGAAGGGGTATCTTAAAACCTAGCGCCCTAAGGTCTTATATGGTCTGGGAGTCGTTGGTCGAAAGCTCGCTAAGGGGTAGCACCGTTAGCCTAATGGAATGAGACATTGCACAGTCATGGTTAAAAAGTAAAAAAAAAAGAAAAAAAAATAATAAAACGAGAAAAGAGCAAAAAGCCCCCGTAATGAAAAGTAAACCATAAGTATCCCGGATTGGACTCTTGAACTTGGTGGATGTTTGACTTTAGTTGGATCTAGCTTGTTCGTGAATTTTGTGAGTTTTCACTGTATGATGCCTTTAAAGAGACCTATTATGTGTTAAATTTAATTTCATATCAATTAGCATGTTTGTTGAGCACACACGCACTATATCAGTGATAACAGTTTAAGACTTGATGATTAACTAGGAAATTATTGATTGGTTTTGATATGAAGTATTATCGTGTTTTCTTGATTGCTCTAAGGCCGAGTGAATAGATTTGTGCTTATCAATACTGCTGGATTCGTAGGCATATAGAATAGTTGCATTTCATTGCATTGCATTGCATTATGTTGCGTTGCTTGGGGACAAGCAACGGTTTAAGTTTGGGGGTACTTGTCGGGTAAAATCTAGTTACGCACAACACGCAAGTATACGTGGTCAACAAGTAATAAAGTGATAAGTTGAGTATCGTTCCCACAGAGAATTATTTAATAAAAATTATCAAGTACTAACCCGTAACCAACTCAATCTTATTTAAACGAATGAATTACAAACTATATAAATTAACTACTATTCCACTAATTAAATTAAGACTATGGAGATTTAAGATCACAACTTCACTTATTGCTTCATTTAAGTTAACACACTTCTCATCAATTATTCTCTATCCTGGATTGTTAATCAAGAACACTAGAGTAGTATTAATCACCTCTCGATGCACTAATACCGTATTAACGTCAATCCACAATTAAGATAGAAATTCGTTAAACACCTTAATCAACTAACCCACTATATCTCTATGTGAATTACAATTGAAGAAGGTTGAAGACTAAGTTCTCTACACGATTACATGCGATGTCAAGTATATCCCTACCTTAACACTCATCAAGTTTAAGCTATTAACAAAATCCTGAACACATGCTATCATGATTAGATCTAAATCAATACTTCATCTCTCGAGTTCATATAGATTATCACGGTAATTGATGGCCAAGAAATTAAACAATTAAGTTCAAATCACAATAGACAATTCTCTAAATAGAACATAATAATTGATAACGAAGCATATTAAAATAAACTACACAATAAGATCCATTGTAATCTCAAACAAAGAATTAGTTCATGATTATTGAATTAAAACTAAGAATCCACAATTGAATACACATTAAAAGATAAATATAGAAGAAGATGAGAAGAAATAATCTATTGTCTGTAGATTTGACGCTCCCTCCTTGCTCCTCCTTTGAATCTTCAATGGTCTCCAAGTTGCTTCAATCTCCAAATCTAATTAGAACTAGTGTTTTTCTCTAATTTACTCTAATCGAATTTAATAGAATGCTCTCTAATCTCCTCCAATTCTCCTCTAATCTTTGTTATTCCCCTCCTTTTATAAGTCTTTGTACATGTCTTTAAGTCCTCTTGGAAGTCCTTGAATCAAACAACTCGAAACAATCCTTTTCGGACTCAAATTCGGACAAAATCCGCTCATTTTCGCGTATACCCAGCCCCGGCTGGGTATTTCCTTTTGTAAAAGTCAGCCCCAGCTGGATAGGCTACTGATTTCACGCCCAGACACCCAGCCCCGGCTGGGTACTAAGCACAAAAATGCCCAGCCCCGGCTGGGTACCAATCTGCCAAAAATATTTTCTACTGGAACCTCCTCTGCTAAAACTGGCATAACTTCTAAACTGAGAGGAGTTACGAGGCTCGCGACATATCAAATCGAAGATATCGACGAGATATACAACTTTGATTCTTTGAGCTTTGAGAAATAACTAACGCATGATGGTCGAAATTGGACAGGAAGGGACTGCTATGAAAATCACCACCCAAAACGGTGAAGTTCAACGTCCGTCGGTAGAAATGTCATAACTCTTTCATCCGAACTCCGATTTGAATGATTCAAGATGTTCTGAAAAGCTAAGAAAACGCTCTACAATATATTCCAAGCTCCAAGCCAAGAACATGAATTGAACATGAAAGCATAAACGATATCCGACTTGCTTTTCTTTGCATTTTCCGTGCTTTTCCTTACCAATAATCGCTCACATCGCTTCCAAACGTATAACCTACAAAACGAACACAAAATGCATGAAAAGTAACTAAGACACATGAGTTTAAGCAACTAATTCAAGTAATAGATACTGGATAATTATGTATAAAATCTACTTATCAAGGATGTCTTCAGATCTCTGACTTGACATTGATTGTTGAGGAATGTTACTTGATGACCCTTGTCACAGAGTTGGTTTATGCTCAGAAGATTTTGTTATAGACCTTCCACATAGGCCACTTTACTGAAGCAAATTGCACCATTCCCAGCTGAGCCATATCTTCTTGTCTTGCCAGAGCCATTGTCTCCAAAGATAACTAAGGGACCCTCCTTCTCTATGTAGTTAGACAGAAGGGCTTTGTTCCCAGTCATGTGCCTTGACATCCATTGTCTAGAAACATGGTTGTGATCGTGGAGCTCTGTTCATGTGGTTATATTAAACATTCATTTTGGTACCTATACCTGCATGGGTCCTACTTTGTTAGTACCCTTGGGAACCCAAATCTGCTTGATTTTGGGTCTTACATACATAGGATTATGATATCATATTGCAGCCTTGTGACCAACCTTATTGCACACAAAACATCTAATATGATGCATGCTTGTGTGTATATGGAGTCTTCCTTTATTTGGACTTATGTGGGTAAGCCATCCTTCTTTTAAACTGGTCCTCTTTCTTCCATGTATACTTGTGTTTCATGATTTGTGAGGAGTGTACCTTTTGTAAGACCCCAACTTTTATGAATAAAGATTAATTTTTCTCAAAATATATTTTTGAATATTATGGTGTGGATTTGATATAATGTTATAGTTATGGGTATTATTTACAAATTTTGCAAAGTAAGCAAGTGGTTATATAATATTCGATTGATCGGGGAATATTCGTTTTAAAAAGGAATATTCGTACGACGGCACAATCATTGGTGGACCCCACAACGGAAGTATTGTCGTAGTTAGAAAATGACAGAATTATATTTTTATAAAAATAACGGCGAAAGTTTTACCGTTAAACTATTGAACTACCCAGTGGTAAAATAACAGTAATACGCGCGGTTGCATAGTAGCATGCGGTATTGATTATTAATGCTTACGTGAGAAGTCACTCAGTTATACTCAATTATTGCTACAGTAATTGCTGCATAATCTCTCATATTATTGATTCAATTATTATCACAGTATCATCTGCATAATATTTATTATTATTAAATCAATAATTGAGACGATAAAGTTATTCATATTATTATTTGCAATATTGACAATGTCTAGAAAGTTCTGTCAAGGAGAGGTTTGGTCGCCTAATTGCGCGCCAATAAGGAGAAATCCTTATCAGAAAGCCCTCTCTTTCCTGGGAATGATCTGGTTGTTAATATTGTGAGTTATAATATTAATTATGAATAAGTTCGTGTTGATTTAAAATGAAATTGATATATCTATTATGTGGGGATTGTTAGTGTTTGTAGAAATCGACATCTATTCTGATAATAATTGATGTCTGGAGGTTATATTGACCAATCGAGTAATTAATCGGATAAATGAGTAAATAATTGCTATTAATTCACATGTTTATAACTATTTGTTCACATGTGTGTACTATTGATTCATATGCATGTACTATTAGGGAAGGTGATGCAAGATTGATAATACTTGCATGACTTGTAACGCCCCCAAAATCGGGAATATTTTTCTTCCCGATCTTGTGCGTTAATATTATCCTGTTCTAGATTTAAAATATTATTTAATGTTAAAATAGCTAAAATGCGGAATATATATTTTTTTCTTTATTTTCATTCATTCCCTGAATCGCAACCTTTACAATTCTTCTTTATACTATAATCATATTTATTACATGATTTATTTAATCTAAATAGATATGAATATATGTAAAATTCATTATTTTAAACATATTCCTAATTCAAAACAAATGATCTTTATCTATTGAATTATTCAAAGATTTACTTCTCCGTGGTTTACACATGTAAATACCATCAAATGATTCAACACAATCTCATTTAACTCACTAGTCTTCTTTTCATGCCCTCCTAATCACGATAGATCGCATCATAGCTTTAACCTGCAAATTAAGTAAGATTGAGCACGACGGCCCAACAAGTCTAACAGTCTATCATGCATCACATAACACATAGGTTTCACATTAAGTTCATGCATTTATATTCTTGGTGTTCAAGCATATTACAAATGCATTATCACATTTATATCATGCTGGTAGAAACATAAATACTATAGCATACTACACATGTCATGTACATGTCATTCATTGCACATATATATTGAGTTCCCCGACTCAATTCAATAATTAGTCATAATTTGACATTCATCATTCACAAAGCAAATAATGTAGTTCATAGGTATTACATACCTATAAACATAAATCATGCTAACATTTATCTATAGCAATTATAAGTCCACATAAATAAACTGAAAAACTTGCCTTGAGTGCTGTTTAATGTTATAACTTATCTGCTCGGTGATGATCCTACACAAATTGAGTATATATTCATACACACATTAGTGTCACATACTAAATTTGCATACTTAATGTAAACTAATTTATTTATATTAACAATAATATTTTGTTCTCGTCATAAAACTATTTCACTTTTCTTTAGAAACTTTTGTCTGCTATAACCCTTTTATGTCCAAAAAGGTTCCATAAAAGGCTTTAGTATAAAAATACATTACGTTTCGAGTTATAAATCCTTTACAACCCGTTTTACAGATATTTCTTACCTTCTATACGTGTACTTGAATTTACATAGTTTATTGATGGTTTATTTTTCATGTACATAGATCATTTATTGAACCAAACAGATTTATAGCTCTCATAGCTTTTATTTCTTCGCAATAGTCCATGTGCTAAACCATTTTGTAACCACGTATACAGATGTCTTATACTTTTAGTTTACATAACATATCCATAGCTTATTATTTATTTCTGTGAGTAAATAGAACTCGTATTTTCATATGTATATTAGTTTTATACATAGGTTCCTTTAATGGATTCTTGACTCCGTTTGTATAATCTTTGCTTCGTATTTAAAAAAAAACTCTTTCGTTATCAAATTTTATTTTCAATATAGCTTTAAATTCATACATATGTCATTACGTAATTCCGTGTTCAAAATCTTTGTTTCGAACTCCGGAAACCCTTCGTTTTTACATTCCTAGGTTCAATATAATTTCAAATGGGTTGGCGCATTTCATTATGCAACATATACGTTTTACATATCATTTCCCAAATTACGCTCGCATAGTTATGAAAACTTACGTTTACATTACATTTTTAATGTTTTCTTTACATTTAAAATGAGTTTTCGAGATATATAAACATTATATAATATCTATACATCTCTCTCGGTGTTTTGTTACATGTTAAACAGTCACAAAACCACCCAAAAGCATTGCGGAAAAATCGAATGTTGAACAACCCATGGCCGCTGCTAACTGCTGCTGCTACAATGCAGCAGCCCCTCACCTTTGACACCCACTTCGCGGCTTAATAGCTTGTAATATACTTATCCAATCGTAAGGCCTTTTTAGTATGTTTTTCATGGCATACAAGACTATTTTTAAGAAATACTAACCTCTCATTTCGGGTTTGTTAAGTAGTCTAAACAGTGTTCCAAAAACTGACGTTCATAGCAGTTTTTAATTGTTTTCCAACTTTACCCTCTCTCGCTAAAATAGTCCTAACTAATTCGTTTCAAAACATTTTTGAGTGATTTTTGAGCCCACGCGAAGCTAACTTCTGGGGCTACAACTTTCATTCTTTGACTATTTATATATTCAAAACAAAGAATTCCAGAAAATTCGGGCAAGGGGACTGCTCTGAATTTGTTAGACAAATTTAACGCCGCTACTTTGAACGGTCATAACTCGTTGCTCAGAAGTCGGAATTAGATCATTCTGGAGTCTATGGAAAGCTTATTCAGTGTACTACACATCCCCAAAAGCCCAAAATTTCTGAAAACATATACTATACCCGAAATTGGCCTCAAGGTCAACGGTATACTAGTTTTCAACTTTTCGTTTGGGCTCAAAAATATTTCCTCTCTTGATTAGATTCACCCAAACCCTCTAATTAGTTATATATAATATGTATATATATAACTCAGGTCTCGGCTTTGCTTAGTTTTCATTTTTTTTACAAAAACAGTCCTTAGAGGACTTTTAGCGAACTGATAATGTGTGTTGCTTTAAAATTCAGTTTTCATAGAGTTTGGTTTGTGTTCTAGCCCAGTTTTTCCCACCTTATTACTCCGCACAACCACGCTAATCTTTATGGCTCTAATTCAGTCCACAAGGATCCAATTTTTAACGAAAACCATACATGAATATACTTACATTAACTAGTTTACCAACTTTAAGTAAACTTTGTATACTCCACTTCATTTGATAATAATTAGCTATATCACATATCAATATTGCTACATACCAGAATTCATGTCAGTTAACTTACCCAATTCATAAATTACCTGTCTTTGCCAAACTAACTTGAATTTCCAGCACTTTTGATAATTTCTTAGCTACTTTGCGATTTTGTATCTTGCAAACCTTTCATCCAATTGTTCCCAAATTTTGATATGTTCCACATGGTACTACATAGTATTTTATAAAAATATATTATGCTCAATTCGGACTCGTTATAACCTGCATAGGCTTGAAAATGCGATGTTAGCCTCTTTTTCATCAAATCCAAATGTTTAGACCATCTTCAAAACTTGCTTTGAGATTGATTTTGATTCAGCCAATTAGCTTAATTAACATTTTAACATATACATAAAGGTTACCTAGCCTCAAGCTTTGGTTAATTTTTGATTTTTAAGAATTAAACCTCTTTGAGGTATTTTATCAAACATTATCTGTGCATAGTTTATTTTTCAGATTTTCATAGATGTTTAGGTACTGTTTAGCCATGGATGTTTATGATAATCCTTCCTTATAACTCCAACCATCATATAATCCATTTACCGCACACATATATATCTGATTCATGCTAGTTTCCTAATCACAGATATTTCCCAACTAATTGATACACATAAACTTAGTTCATAACTGTTAATAATTTATACTAACTGTTTTCAACAAATTAATTAACTAACTTCATTACCTTTCCAATTCACAACCCAACACATCAGTTTTATCATCATTCACGTATATATTTACTAACTTTATATAAATATATCATGAACATATGGCTTACCTTGCTTACTTAATGTGCTTGTTGAAATTCTAGCTTTGATGATCAATTATAGAAATCCTTTTATTGCTATGTGCTTCTGTTCTTCTTCAAGTCAGTACAACATTTCAATTCCTTGCTAATTTCGTTGGGTCTAGCCGAAATTGACAGAAATTTGGTGAAGGTTTGAGATTTGTGCAAACTTAATAGTCAGATAAAAAGAGGGATGAACTGGAACGAATTGAAGAGGGAACGAGAACTGCAGATGGTTTTTGAGTGCTTAAATCATTCTAACTTCCTTCCTCTCCTCTGTCTTCCTCCCACTCACGGCAACAAGAGGGAGGAGAAAGATAAATAACGCCCAACTTGGTCACCAAGCTTGCAACAGTGCAAGGGCACTTAAGAAATTAACCAATTTAGCTTAATTAACTGATTAAACCAATTATTCTTTTAATGCTTTTGTTAATTAATTTAATTACCCAACCTTAGTAACTTAATTTAATCAAATAAGTTACTACATATATCTCTTTAATTTCTTCTACCCTCTTGGAATCATATAATTTACATAACCCATCTTTGATATATAAATTATATAAATATAACATAACATATTAAAATTACATATTTATTTTATAAATGTAAAATAAATATGCTACACATAATTTCTTATGTAAATACAATTATTTACATACCCAAGATATTATAATATAATATCCTTACTTCATTATCATAAATTCAATTAAGAATTTATTTACTTTCTTAAGATATTAAGATAAATATAATATCTTTTCTTTATTAAATTAATTTTATATAAGAATTTATTCTAATACTCTTGGATAAAGTATATATAAATATTATATGCTTAACCCGCCTCTTTTTGCCTCATTACGCAAATTGTTCCCACAATTTTATTTTCCTACGTAATATATATATTAACTTGCAAATATTCTTTATAATGCACATGTACTCACATCACATAGAAAATAAATAATAAATTTATTCTCTCACCTTATAAATTGTTTATTTTAATTTATTTATATATAGTAAGTATAACTTAATATATTTACCTTATAAATGGAAATTTATTCAGTAAATAAGATATTATAATTAAAATAATATATTTTCTTTAATAAAATAATTTAACTCTAGAATTTATTTTAAAATAAAATAATTTATTTAAAGTATACAATAATTCTTGTATACTAATTACTTTCTTTTCCCTTCTATAAATTGTTTTCAACAATTTAACTGTAATAAATATAATAATATACTTACTACATTAAAAGCATACATACATTACATCCAATAATGTAATACATGATTTCTTCAATAAAATGGTTGTTATACATTAAGTATATATTTAATGCCACCAATTCACCATATTAAAATAATTTAATATTATAGATTATTTTAATTTTTCTCGTCTCATTTCCTTTAATAAATTGCCCCTACAATTTATTTACATATAATACATATATAATACCAATATATTTATTAAGCATAAACATCATATATTGCATAGTTCATACCCACTTATGCAATATAATATTGTAGTAGCCCCGAACCCGGGCCCCAAATCACCATGGATCCGGTATACTATTTCTATAACTGTTTGCGGAAGATATAAACATAAATTGTTTATAAATTAAATTTTACACACTTATCCCCAAGGTCGAGTAACCTTAACTTAAATACAATTCATAATCTTTATAACACATTTATCAAACTATTTTTTTTTTACAAAATAGCTGCACATGTTATCCCAAGCTGAACTTGACATTATCTTTTCTATCGATGATTCATTTATTTAAGAATCATATCTATTCTCAATTCAAAATAAACCTTATTTATCTATTCAACATTTCAAACTGTACATAGCTAAAAATTACATTTGATAAAACTATCAATCATAGATCTATACCATTTCTAAATCAAGAAAATGTATTCATTTTATGCATCGCTCAATCTTCATCATCCGTATAGCAAATAATATTGTCTAACATCATTAACCTGCAAAAAGTTTATGTTTGCAAGATTGAGCTCGACAGCCTAGCAAATTTAACAATCTATCATGTTTCACATAGCACACAATTCTATATGCACTACATTTCCTTTAATATGCATATCTGAATGCAACATATATTCTTTACTATGCATATCCTACATGCATCAATAATTCCTTACAAAACATTCATTCATGCATTATACATTTCTAATTTATCGAGTTACATCATACAACATGTAATCACATATAGATTGAGTTCCATAACCCAATTAACTTAGTCATATTTTGACTTTTAACCATTCATAGAGCATGATATGTAATTTAACACATAACCACATTCCATCCACAAACATAATAGAACTGAAAAACTTGCCTGAACCGTTGATTGCCGCAACGCAATTTAATTTAATCTCTCACGAAAGACCTATCAGTTTTAAGATTGATCTTTGAATCAGTATAACATACTTTATTCCATAATACTATCTAATACTTAATCAAATATTAGATAACAACTTAACACATCAATATTATTATCATCCTTTGATAATTATTCAATCACTATAGCATATCCCTTATGATTTAACACTCGCTTTTCATTTCATAAATTATTCATTAACATGTAATAAGGCAAACACTAATCCAGCACCCTGGATTCTATATCTAACAACCAAATTTATAATTCAGCAACTTGAATTCCAAATCAATCAATTTAAACCTCAATCCAGCAATCTAAACTGCAATCCAGTAAACTGGATTCAAAAATTTTCAATTCATCAAACTGCATTTTACTCCAGCAAACTGGAATCACAATTTATATAATCTAGCAAGCTGTATTCTATACCCGTATCACGAAAATACCAAATCAGTGAATTATCCTCCTATCCTTTGGTCAAACATATATACATGTATTTCATGTATAAAAATTATTTTTCCATAATTTTCCAACTTCCTTTGGTATTTTTCAAAAATTAATTTCTAGTGCGTAGCTTAAGAAATTAGCTACCTCGTGCTTAACTCCAGTAATGCCCATCTTTTGGAATAACTTTATATATGTTAACGTGATACTCCATTTTAAATTTCGTGGCAATCGGAGTTGTAGAACTCCGTTTATAGCGATTTCCGTCGGAAAATCACAATAATTATAATGGTCATAACTTGGTCGTTTTAACTTGGAATTAGCTCATTTTTGGACACGAGCTACATAATATCATATATTTTTATTTACCAAAATCCTGAAATTTTTCTCATTAAATAAATGTCCAAAACAGCCCCCGGAAAATTTTGGGCAGAAACTTTTTGTCGTTTGGCAGTTTTGGGATCCTTTACCAAAACTTAAATAAAACGAGATCTGTAACTCCGATTAACGATCCGTCAATTTTTCTGGGTTCGTATATTTCCGAACTAAAATTTTCATATATCACAATCCATATTTGGACATGTTAAGCTCCCGAAAATTAGCCCGGAAGTGGCTGGTAAAAACTGTCCTTCTAACAGTTTTTCTTATCTTTGAGTAGTTTGGGAGGAATCCCATAACTCTCTCCTCCGATATCGGATTTAGTCCGTTTCAGAGTCTATGGAAAGCTTATTGAGTGTAATACAACATATCACAAGTCCAGAATTTTTAGAGCACCCTAACAAGTCCAGAATTTTCTGTTTAGGGCAGCAGTCCACTAATTCATTTAAAACAAAAAAATTGTTTTGGTTTTACTTGTTTGATTAAACTTTTAATACTCAAAATAGTTAGATCTAAGCATAACACACCATTTAACAATTAGATCTATAGTTCTCATGTTCAAGATCATAAACTTCATGGTTCAAAATAACCAAAAATCAAATACAAGATTAAACACAATCAAGAGTAAGAAAAATAAGATTTTCTACACTTTAAAAACCTAGCTTCACTTTTTTTGCTTTTGATCTATCTTTTGAAACTTAAAATGGATAGATCCACACATAAAACACTCTAAATCATGTAGATCTAGAGTTTTGAAGATCAAGAACATAACTCCATGTTTTGAGTTACAACCATCAAAAATTAACTAAACAAAAAGGGTTTATACCTTTATTACCATGCTCTCCTTCTTCTTCTTCTCCATAGCTTGATCATGGAGCTTGGATGCCTCACCAAAAACTCTCCTTTCTCTCCACCATGGCTGCCGAATGGCAGCTCTCTCTCACTCTCTCTCTCTCTTTCTTTCTTTCTTTCTTAGTTCTTGAAGAAAATAGAAAAGATGAAAGAGAAATGATATCTAAATTTTTTATTAAGTTTGGATTATCATCTTCCAAACCCAATCTCTTTTTTCTCTTCTCAATATCCGGCCATATGGCTTACTAGATCCACTAATCCTCTCTTTCTTTCCCCTTAGCAATTTCCAAGAGGTTTCTTGCAAGAAATGCTAATGTGTTGGACAATAAAAAAAAATGACACATAGGGGGGTTGTTAGTAGTTGGTCACCAACTAAAGTGAACCATTATTACAACATTCATCCCCCCTTTTTTTCCTTCCCTCTTGGCCGGCCATGTGCCTTAATAATGTTCCCAAATTGCTTTCTATTTTATCTCTTATTTGATTTAACAAACGTCCAAAAATTCCTCTCCCACTTGGCTAAAAGTTGGGTTATTCCTTTACTGTATTGCTTGGCCTCTAACCAATATCATTCGCCTACATTTGGGCTATAAATATACATAATCCACTACATTCAATTCTTATCCAACCCAATTCATTTACTTAGGGTTTTCACTTCTCCATTAAAACACCAATCCTTGCTCATATACATTTATTTCCTTAACCCAATTAGACTTGCTATAATCAGGTTATAAAATTAATCAACCGAGATGTATAAAATAAATCTCTTAGAATTAGTAAGTATTCTAAATACCACAATTCTCTTTTTTCATAACCCTTAAGTTATTAAATCATTCATTCCTAATATATATAATTAGGGTTACACTAGTTTCTTTTGTTTGTTTATATAATAAACAAATATAAACTATCACATAATGTTCATATTCCTTACACACAACTTTTTAACCCTTAGGGTTTAATACTTCGCATTAGGATTCCTAAATTAGGGTTTAAATATCCGAATTAGGGTTTCGGATTCTCGAAACTAAATTAAATTAAAGTTTTTTGAGCGTATCGTTAGAGTTTTCTAACTTAATCACCATATTCATATCATGAATTTAGGGTTTCTGATTCCTGAAACAGAAACTAGGGTTTCAGAACCGATTTCTATGGTTTCTCATCAATTGTTAGGGTTTTCTAACAATTCGTTAGATTTTTTTCTAACTTAATAAACGTATGATTAACATAACTTTAGGGTTTGCTAGAGTTATAACTTATCTGATCAATCATTGATCTCAAATCATTATGGTTCACATATGTAACCAAATATACCGACTAGTATTCACTTCGATACTTATCCCTGATAATTCTTCAAAAGAATTTTAAATCTACCATAATCTTATACCTCATTACTAGACTATCACTTACAGTCTATCACATAATTCAAGTCTTGTCCAAAACTTTTGAAATTCTTAGAATTTCATTACATAACTGCCAATTCCATACACTTATTTCCTGTCTTGGTCCTAATATTGAACCTTAAATCAATCAATTATGATTTTCATAAATTGTCTAATTTCTCGGGTTGTCACAAATATCATGCAACATATTATCTAATAAGAATTTTTTTATTTAATTCTTATTTTAATATTACCCAAAAATTTGGGTTATCACATTCTTTCCTCCTTATAAGGATTCCGTCTCCGGAATCACAATACCGAATCATTCTTAATCTGTTTAGATCTTATTCTTTCACGTAACCTTATCGTTGAATCATTTCAACGTATCATTTCCTTAGATTTTTCTTACAGATTTTATATAAATCCTTTATTTCCACTCTAGGCTTTAAACTTTAACCCTTAATTTAATTATTCAAGATATTCTAAATTTTCGGGTTGTCACATTCACCCCTTCTTCTAAGAATTCCGTCCTCGAAATTACATTCTACTAATCTTTGCTTCTTTTATTCACCAAAAATAAGTTTTCAATTTAACCTTTACATTTATCCTCCTCTGAGGATTTTTCTTCTATCATCTTATTCAATCATTTCTACCCTTTTTAGGAAGTTAAAAAAAACTTTTCATATTATACTAAGGGGTCATATAGACCATGAACTCTCAGGTTTAACGGTATTCACCACAACCAATTCTGTAAACATGTTATACTAGGTGATCAGCCTAGTACAGATACGAGTATGTTAGGTGATCAGCCTATCGTACCCTACATCGTGCACAACATATCAATCTTGTTTAGCGACTATTTGCGCTACTAGATCGGATTATTTTATCCAATCGAGGTTGTTCACCTCAGACTTAGCATAAGATTCCGCACCAAAATAATTTGGTTCAGGATAAATTCTCAAAGAAATACTTGAATTTTCATAAACATTTACCTAGCTGAATCAAATAGCTTAGACACATATCAATAATTCGAACATCAATCGAAACCTTTGTCTAACCACTATAATTGGCATTGACTTTTCTTTAATTGGTTTAAAATTCTGAAAATCATTTTATGACGTCTATATATTCCTATCATCATCAATACTCCATTCACACTTAGTTATACCCCAGTTCATCAAACTTACCACACTCTGGAAATCCAGGAACTTGCCATAATCATACGAGTTTAAAAACTTATCCTAGTCAGACCATAGGCCTCCATTCGCTGAGGGGTTCAAAACATACCATATGATTATGAGTCACGAACTTATCATATGCATTAGTTTTAAGAACCGTACCTAATCTTAATATCATCTAACCTAATCTTATATTCTCTACGTAT
Organism: Panax japonicus; assembly: GCA_020205505.1. Lineage (NCBI taxonomy): Eukaryota > Viridiplantae > Streptophyta > Magnoliopsida > Apiales > Araliaceae > Panax > Panax japonicus. The sequence goes on along the minus strand of CM035094.1, from coordinate 37,442,750 downwards.
CCGTTATACACATGAGAAAAGAATCACCTTCTCAACAGGTATATATCAAATAGCATGACACAAACATTTCAATGATTATCACTACCAGAAGCTAAGTGGTTGTTACACCAAGTAAAATTCTCCGCCCATACAAAGAATTATACAACTTATCTGCTGACATGAGTTCTCAATTGAAATCCCACATAATTCTAGCTTTCTCTTTACTCAATACGAATTTCATTTAATCTGTATCTCATCATCTACAACACTTTTCTGAGTTTGCATAGTACCATTTCATAGTACATTCTCTTTATAGCGTCAGACTATATCATTCTAATCATTTCATAGATTTTCTGTTATTCAATCTGATCACGTCGTGATTTTATCTTATAATCGTGTTATATTACGATTCTCTTCTATATTATGATCGTTTTGTTTTACGATCTCCTTTCCCTTTATACTTTTAGTCTCATAGACTCTATCTATTCATTATTACTTTTTGTCTTTAACATCAGAGTTAGGTAACTCTGGATCTTTAGAACTTTTTAAGATTCTTCTTTGAATCTTATTTACTTAATAATGAATTTCCCAAATTCATCTCTTAACAAATTAGACTATATTTGAGTAACGAATTAAACTCTATTTGAGTAACAAATTAAACTCTATTTGAGTAACAAATTAAACTTTATTTGAGTTTATTCCTTATCCTCATCTTTGCGGTTATAGCCTAAGGTACACCTACCTAAGGTTTATAACCTACAGCTTTGATACCAACTGTAACGCCCCCAAAATCGGGACTATTTTCCTTTCCGATCTTGTGCGTTAATATTATCATGTTCTAGATTTAAAACATTATTTAATGTTAAAATAGCTGTAGACACACGAAATTTTATGTACACCTGTCACTAACATTGCGGGAGGACATATTCGTCTTTTAAGAGGGAACCTTGAAAGACAATGTAACAGTCCAGAATTTTATTTGTAATTTAAAATATTTATTAAATTAAATAAATATTTTATTTATGTGATTGTTGTTAGTATATATTTGTGAATTAAATTTATTAGATAATACTCTAATTTAATTTAACAGTTAGAGAGTTGTTAAAGATTACATGAGTTGCTATATTGATGTCGTAATTTAATAATTAAAGTGATATATTAATTATTAAATAAAATTATAATGAGATTATATTTTTTTGATATTTGGTTAAGTGAGAAATTTATTTAGTATGTGGTAATTAGTTTATTTAATTAAGATTGGATATGGAAATCCAAGCAAACAATGTGGCACAATAAACTATATTATAAATGACTTATGAAAATAAATTAAAAGAGCTTTTAAAATTCTTATTTTAATCTTGTTTTGCCAAACAAGGCTTAATGGATGATGAAGTCATTATTTTAATATGGTTTTGCCAAACAAGCCTTAGGGCTTTTAAAATTCTAATTTTTGTAACTTATATATTAAATTTATAATTAGTATATGTAATTATATTTGGATTTACATATTCTATAATTATATGTGTTATATATATATATATTGTATATACACTAAGTTACATTAGTTTTTCTAAACCTAAGTCTAAACTAAGAACATAGGGAAGAAGAAGAGGAGGAAGAAGAAGAAGAAGAAGAAGAAGAAGGGAAACCTTGAGAAAACAAAAGAAAAGCTTCCATCATCTCCATCTTTTCTCCTAAGTCAACCTAGAAAGGTATCAAACTAACCCTTATACTATATTAGGATGTTTTATATTTAGTCTTTATAAAATTAGGTTTTCATGATTGTGAATTTATATGCATATATGGTGTTTATATGTTTTCATGTATACGCTTATATGAGATTTTTATAGTTGTTCAAAGGTTTCAATTCACAAAGATATGATGAACATGAAGAAATCATGTTCATAGTGTTTGATTATGAGTTATATGGTTGTTCTAGCAATTCAATCCATGTAATTTTGATAAACAAGAGGAATTTTGTTCATAATGATTTTCTGAGAATTAATTTCTGAAAAATGGCTTTTGAAACTATCTAATTAATGTTTAGTTATGATTTATTATTGAAATTGATCATGTATTATGTTATTATGTTCAGAATATGAGTTATCACAATTGGAATTACTTGAATTGGGTTAAAAACGAATTCACATCGAAGAATTTCGCTATGAATGTCAAAAGAAGAAGAAAGAAGAGAAATAGTGAAATTAAAGGTGGTAATCTTTGATGTTTATGTGGTTAGAAATGTGTTAGAAACATTAGTTTATGTTTCTGTAAACATATTACACCTCGGGTAGGTTGGTATGGTTGTTAGAAAGGAGTTTGTAGGCCTAATTTGGCTTTCTGTAGTGTTTGGGATGAAAAAATCGCGAATTAGCAGAAGGGACCCCCGCCCCAGCGGCCACCCCCTAGTACAAAAACCCCCGTCCCGGCAGGGGGGGTAGGCTGCCTAGCCGAATTTTGGAAAAAAAAACTTACCGGACATGTTTAACAAAAATAAGCATAACGTTTTAATACGAACTCCGATTGAGGTGATTCAAGATGATCCGAAATGAGGACGAGTAGACGTACAACTTTTATTCTTTAAAGTTTTCAATTTGAAATCGTTATGAAGGGTCCAAATGGTCATCTTTAGGACTATTGTGTTTTCGGAGGAATTCGAAGGGCGTCGGACATGCACGTATGCTAGTGTAGTGATCTTGACGATAAAAGATGTTGTTCTAAGTTATAAAACATGAATTTTAGTAAATATAATGATGCTTAACATTAATATAATGATGTATTAGATAAATTATAGAAGCATAGTAATCATACACAAGAGAGGCAAATCGGGCGTATGACGAATAAACGTCGAAACGCCGTGATAAGTGTTAATGAACGTAAAATGTGTATTAAGTCAAATGAAATGGATATTATAAAATATGAAATGGGTTTAATATAAAACCAATAATGATTTCTAGCAAGATTTAAACACTTGAATGAATTTTGAATATTACATAAGTCGAAAAGTTAACACAATCTAATTGAACATTGTGTGTTAATTAATAGGAAAGATTATAAGATGTGGAGAAGAGTTTACATTACAATTACTATATATTTTTATGTGACTAATAGTTGATGTGTATGATTATATAATTGTGTAGGGCACGTGAAGTGCAGATAACTGTAAGCTATTAAACTATTATTGGTAAACAACGATCAAGGCAAATCTTTCAATTCCTATTTGTTATGTGAACTTGATGATAAAATGTTTTAAATATTTGTTGCAAAGAGCATGATGTGTTCTATATATATTGACAGTATGAAATGTTAAAGTCAATTTATGACTACATAGATTGAATAATGAATGTAGATTGAGTAAGGAACTCAATCTTTATACTTGTTATATGTAATGCAACATGTATGTTGTGTTAGTCTAATTTTTATGAGATATATGTTGAGTATGTTATTATGTGCTATGTGATGCAAGAAAACTGTTAGATTTTGCTGGGCTGTCGAGCTACGTGAATTATAGAGATCCATATTCACGAAGATTACTTATGTTTTATGGGAAATGTATTTAATATTTTGAATGTAACATGTTGTTGAATTATAAGTTGAGTTATCCGATGTATATGGATATCTATTTATGATGTAAGACTTTGTTTAATCATTTTGTTGTAACGATTCATGATATAAATTGGAATAAAAGAGATGTAATGTAAAGGTTGCGATTTAGGGCAATAAAGAAGGATATGTATAAAAGTTTTAAATATTCCGCATTTTTAGTGATTTTAATATCGAATAATGATGTAAAGATAGATTAAAGTTGTATTGTTAACGATCGAGAAGAAGAATATTATTGTATAAATTTTGGGGTCGTTACAGACAATCCATATCCATACCAGATACTACCGAAAGTTCAGCGTCAACCCCAGAACACACTGGGAGTAACAATACCAACCTCGGAGATAACCCCGAGGCATGCAGATCCAATACCGGAATACACGCCGGAGAAGACCGATTAATCTCAGAGATAACCCCGAGGTATCCAGTCTCAGTCCCAATTATGGGAATAGACACCAACCTTGGTGATAACCCCAAGGAATGCAGTTTCGGCGATAACCCAGAAAATGCTTGTTTTAAATGCAACCAGCTTCAATCTTGATGCTCACAACGAGATACTCCGTACCAACCCGGAGATAACACCGGGAGGACAGGCACACCTCAAAGATGACAATGAGGACCTTCAACAAATGTAGCAGTCCAATCTCAGCGAAGCTCTGAGCAACGTCTGCTTTATCAGCCCAAATTGGCGTTAACACCGGTGAGGGGTAACATCGTCATCTCGCCAACTTGATGCCACGCCATGTCGTCTCAACATTTCATACACATCTCTACGCAATGATGTCCCACAAGAATCAAAGATAACCAATCTCGAGTGACTATTATGTGGGGTAACGGATAGAATTTGAAGCTTGAAGATCGGAGGGCATCTTCCCATCTTCAATGACTTCGTACAAACTCTAATCCTATGCCATTGTACAACTCTCGACAACGGCAGTCCAAAATAGGTCTTGCATACCTCAATCGGATTCCCGGATTGCACTTCTGAAAGTTTGAGTGGACATAACAGTGCCCGAGTGTACGTACTACGAGACGACCCAACCCGAGAAACCCAGGCCAACCCGGGTTGCCTCTAGTACACCTGCGGCTCAGCCTTAGGTACCTGCGGCTCAGCCTTAGGCACCTGCGGCTCCATCCTCTACAAATAGAGGGCTTGGAGTGGCCATTTTGCAAGAGAAAACGGCGAGGAAGCCCTGCCCAATTTGCTCTGCACTCACCCCATATAGTGTACTTTCTCATTTTAAACACCTGTGAGCTCACATATAGCTTCTTTTGTACCTATAAAAGCCAGTGTTTACCCACTTTAAAGATATAGAAGTCTTCTTTGGCAGTCAACTGTAATCCTTCTCACACACTTTAAAGCCTTTCTCTTTATCTCTGCACACACCCTTCTTCACGTTGAGAGTCGTGTTGCACACACCCTTCATTTCAGTTTGTATATATATATATATATATATATATATATATATATATATATATATATATATATATTTATATATCTGGACTAACTGTAACACCCCCAAATTCGGGTTACCTGACCCCCGAATTTGGTGTTCATGATTCACACTATAATATCATTTAACTACCCATTCATATAAAAATAGGAATATATAAATTATTAACATAAGTTGTTAATACATACGTCCCAGGTTTTCTAACCTTAAATTACAAACACATCCCTTAGATAACAAAAAGGGTTTACAATACAACATAATAATAATAATGTTCTTTATAACTACTCCAGCATCTTGCCTTTGCCTTTGTTCTTCTTTGACCCGTTGGCCTCTTCGTTCCTAGCTGAAATGTTTTATTTATAGCAAGGGTGAGCAACTAGTTTGCCCTGCAAGTTAAGACATACAATAAATGTATATGAATCAACAATAATTGACTATCTATTTTGATAGAATAAAACCAAAGTTCGGGGAACTCTGAAATAGCTGAACAAATGGTTATTCAATAACAAGGCTTTTCCATTTCTATACAACACAATAGTTTGATAATGAAAGAGTACAATGCTTTCAAAAATCAATTCTACGCAATAACAAAGTGGAATATTTTCCAGATTTATACTGAGCGATCGCACAAGATCTTTGAACTTATTTTCTCGGGTATCCATCAAAGATTTACTTTGATACATACCAGGAGTATCAGATAACCATAAAGATTAAATCATACCCCTCTGCAAGTACTTAGAGCCGGCCAACTCCTTGTACCCTATATTATGCATAATACTCAAAACGCGCGCAAAGGTCGAATTCACGACCCAAAATGTTCCCTTTATATAAAAGGTTTTTCTTCTCAGTTTTAGAATCAAGATTTTGATTTTACAACGAAATACTGTGATTTCAAATTCTATTTACTTATCGATCTTGCCGAAATAATTGGCATCGATTCTGCCAATAACAATTGAATTATTTTCTTGAATTTATCAAGTTCTAACAAATGTTTGTCTAGCCAGAATAATTAGCTAAGACATTTCTCAACACAATTTGACAATGAACAGGAATTATCTGTACTGTCAATTCTAACTTCTACAGATTTGAATATTCAACAACAGTAATTCTATAAATATATATTTCTGAATCAGTAATTCAATTTGAATTATTAAACATGCACTAACTGTGAATAATCAACAATAACTTCCCTGGATGTGGTGTAATTAGCAATAATTAACCACTATAATAATTGAATGAAATATAACTCAAGGTTGAGTTAGGAAACTTGCATTCCGCGTTGATTACAGCTACACAATATACTTATCTGCTTTCGAAAGACCTATAACCAATAATGTCGGTCTCACAATTAGCACAATATTTTATAATACACAACACTGTAATTCACAGTCAAACTTCTCCTAGGCACATTACCACATAGTCACGTTAGTGTTTATAACATATATAAACACTTATCAAGTCTAATTATTTCGGTCTGGTTGGACTTTGGTCCATTCTTGGTGTTCTGGTCACCCTATTGGACAATTAACACATTGATTGTCAATTAAACTTGGTCTCTAAGCTTTAATATTATTTTAGATAAGTCAAATATCATTTATAATATTTTCCAGAAGCTTTTAATAATTTATAAACACTTATTATAATTTATAATAATTTTTCAAACACTTAAATCATTTTTAAATGATTTATCATTATTCATATTTAATAATATAAAAATATTAATAACATATTTGTCAAAACATTAAAGTTACTATTAATAACTTAAAATATTTTTAAATCATCAATATTCTACTTAAATGATTTTTAAAATATTTAAAATCATTTTTAAATCATCACCATTAATATATAAATATTAATGAAATTATTATCCAAATATTAAAAGTCATAATTTATAACTTAAAATATTTTTAAACTATTTTTCTCATTTTTAAATCAATAAAATCATTTTTAATTTATTTATTTAATATAATAATTAAATAAATCAAATATCATTAATATTACTTTATTAATGAAAATTCTCCAAAAATATAGAAAATTATATTTTATAATTTAAAATATTTTTAACACTTTATTCTAAATTAAAATAATTTTTAAATCATTTAAATCATTTTTATCTTATTTATTTAATTTAATAATCAAATAAATATAATATCATTAACATTAAATTATTAATGAAAAATTCTCTAAAAATATTAAAAGTTACATTTTATAACTCAAAATATTTTTAAATACATTTTTCTTATTTAAAATGAATTTTCATAATATTAAATTATTTTTCTCTAATTTATTTAATAAAATAATTAAATAAATTAAATACCTTTAATATTTAAATAATTATAAATATTAAAGAAAAATATTCCAATTGGTCAAAAATTATTTTTTTATAATTTAAAATAATTGTTAAAACCATTTTTGTTAATTTTTAGAATTTATTTCTATTTTTAAATAATTTTCGGAATATTCAGAAAATAAAATAATTAAAACCGTCGCTATAGGTCTTTAGCGACAGAAAGCGTCGTTGTTGGTGTTCTTGAGCTCAAGAACACTGACAGCTTCGTGCTTAAGGGTCCACGTTTGACTGTTAATAGATTTTAATCCCGTGTGTTTCTGTGATTGTTTGTGCATTGATCGTGTAGTATACTTGTAGTACTACATTTTCTAATCATTACCAGAGCCATAACTTAACAATATAGCAAGATCTAGCTCTCCAAACTAACTGTCAGATCGTTCCTGGGTTTTCTGGGTAACCCATAAACCCAGGCAGTTTATAGGTACCATTTTCAAGCCCCAATGATTTGATGTTCTGGTCTTTTTATTGGTGTTATAAAGGTTTAAATCTTTAGTCCTCATGTCATATAACATAACTATAACCACATATTAATCAAATAACATTAACATCGGAAGATCCAGCTCGGTCAAAGCTTGTCAGAAGGTTGTTCTTCCCTTTTCTGGAAATTCCAGAAACGCTAAGTCGTGACCGTGTGACCTAGTTTGACCATCTACCTTATTCCATCTGTTGATGTTTTAAGAGGCCAAAAAAACCCAGATCTATAGTTCATTATACCAGCTACAACATGTTTATCATAACATTATCAAAACGCAAAACAACTGTCAGATTTGTTGCTTAGAAAATCTTGTCAGGCGCTGATTTCAAATTTTTAAGTTACCCAGATTTTTACTCGGTCAAGCCCGGTCAACGGGGTTTGACCGTTAATACCTCCTGATCCCTACATCAAATGGCTCTGATTACTTTTGCAGACTAAAGACCTCGTACCAAGCTACAAAACCAAAACTTAAAACAACAAAAATCTTAAACGAGCAAGGATCTGTGGCGACTGACATTTCTTGTCAGACCACAAAAATTGCTTAAGAACAGTTTTTGAAAACTTTGATTTTTACCTACTTTGATGCTATGGATCTATGATAGATCATCATATAACATCCTCTAGCACTGATTTAAACACTTAAACACAAAAACTTTCTTAGTATACAAGATCAAATTAGGTTTTAGGGTTATATCTTTCTTGCTCCAATCCTTGATCTTAGTTCTCTAATCTGATATTGGTGATTTAGAGAGGTGTTTTATGACTGATCTACTTGAAGAATTCAGAGATCTTGGTGAGAGAGAGAGAGTAGGTGAAAGCTTGGTAGCAAAATGAGTAATATTAGTGACTTTCTCTCTCTTAATCTATTATATAATGCTTTGATTCAATGAATGGCTGATGTTAGCTGTCATGTAGGGCTGATTTGCTGAGATTTTATGAGCCACAATGTCAACAAAGTTGTTGAACAACTAAAGCTTTGGAAATTCTTACAAGTTACCTTTAAAAAAAATTCATAAAAAGGCAATTTTGTCATTTGAAAAATAATTTTAATGGCAATATGGTCAAATGTCCAAACTCTTAGGGTTTAGGGTTTGTACTAGGGTTTAGGGTTTGAACCCTTTAGGTTTAAAAATTCTAATGCCCACAAATTTCAAATTTAGGGTTCACAAATTAGAAAATAAAATTCTTAAAATACAATTAGGTTTTCTAAATAGAAAAATTAATATACAAAAATATAATTAAAGCTTTCTAATCATATTTAAGTTTAATGAATCCATAGGCTTGTCAATTAGGATTAGGGTTTCCTAATTTAGGGTTTATAATTCCCGATTTTGAAATTAGGATTTCTCGGCGTACAATTAGGGTTTCTAACAGTACATTAGGGTTTCTAATCCTAAGATTAAGTTTTCTAATCTCTTATTAGGGTTTTATTAATTTTAAACTTTATCCGATCAATCATTGATCAAAAATTCTATATCGTTCAAACACATACATATTAATATAATTATTTTAATTATATTTTCTATCGAATCCCGTTCCAAATATTAGGGTTAGGGTTTCTATTCTCCGTTAAGCACAACTCTACTCTAATTTTATTAGTCAATACATAAATTGACCTTCTCGATACACGTATCACAGAAACTTGTCACAAAATTGATAATTAATATTAATATTAATTAAAAAAAATTATTCGCAAATTTTGGATTATTCAAAATCTCGGGTTATCACATTCACCCCTCCTTAAAAGGATTCCGTCCTTAGAATCACCGCTTTCTTATACTCTACAATCTTTTAAAGTTGTATCATCAATTTATTTTAATCAACACAATATTAATTTTGGTTTCAAATTCTAACCTGTGACCTGAGTCTATAAAAGAAAACAGTTCACATAATTATACAACTCATATTACTCGCATAATGAAATCATTACCTGCTGCCACTTCCTGAGTTGCCACTGCATCATATGCCGTCATGTTAAATGTACGGGCCGTTGGTCTTCCTGGCTGTGTAGATCCTCGAATCGCCAAGGTTCCGCCACTGGGTCCCTTGTTGCCACTTTCCTTTTCCGCATTCTTCTTCGGACAATTTCGAACCAAATGATCAGTCGATCCGCATCCAAAACAACCTTGAATTTTTTTCGGGCTGGGACAATTGGGTGACATATGCCCCTCTTACTCGCAGTTATAGCAAACTCCATTCTTCTTCAGGCAAACTCCAGCATGGTGCTTCCCAAAATTCGAACATGGCTCCCTCCCTTCCTTTCCTATTATCTTCTGTCTTATTACATGACTGGGTATTCTCATTCCATTTTCTCTTATTCGGATTACTTCCACCGTCATTTATTTTCTTCTTCTTTTCCTGATGAAATCGAGACACTGCTTCGCTCGCTCCTTCAGCAATTAGCGCTTTCTCCAATAGAGGCGCAAAAGTGTTGATCTGCAGCACAGCTACTTTGTTGAATATCCCCGGCTTCAGCCCATTCTCGAATCTTCACGCCTTTCTTACTTCTGTGTCCACCTGATGAGGTGCAAATCGTGCCAATTCGTTAAATTTAGCCGCGTATTCAGAAATAGACATGTTCTCCTGCTTAAGTTCCAAGAACTTAACTTCCATCCGAGCTTGCATACTCGGTGAGAAGTAGTTCTCAAAGAACAACTCCTTGAATCTTGTCCACAACACCACCTCTGTAGCAGCTCTAGCTTGGTTTGTCTCCCACCAGTAATTAGCTTCTCCCTTCATCAGATAAGTTGCAAAAGCCGTCTTTTGCTCTTCCACCACACGCGCAATCACGAACGCTTTCTCCATCTCCTTTACCCAAGTTTGGGCTTCAATCGGATCGGTGGTTCCCTTGAATTCCGGCGGTCCTACCTCTTTAAAGTCCTTGAAGTTAGCTAATCTGTCAGCTGGCTGATTCCTTGGTTTTCCCCTGGCTGGAGCCCTATTTTCTATAGCTTGGGCCAGCATATCCACAAAATTCTGCATCGGGTCCGCTTGACCTCCTTCGTTATTTACTGATTGTTCTTCTCGTTGGTTTCGATTCTGTCGTCTAGGCGGCATGATCTGATTTTTTAAAAAAAAATCTTATATTAATACTCTTTCTCTATATAAATTCTTAACACAATAAGAATTCAACACATAATTCTCAAGTAATTGCATATTTATTCAAATATAACAGAGTACATTTAGTACTTCACATATTACTATCCCTTTTTAAATTATATCAGGATTAACAACACAACTTTACACAAAAAGTTGTTATTCTCCATTCACACACGGTTATTACCAGTTCATCAAACTTACCACATTTATGAGTTCAGGAACTTGCCACAATTATACGAGTGTATGAACTTATCCTAGTCAGACCTTTGGCGTCTATTCGCTGAGGGGTTCAAAACATTTCATATAATTATGAGTCATGAACATACCATAAGTATGAGTTCTAAGAACACATAAATTTATTTTAATCTTATATTCATATAGAAAATAAAGATTTCATTCATACAAACATATCATTGCATTTATATTCATGCAAATAATACATAGTACTTTTCAGTACACTACCCATACAACTACAAACAGGTACTATCCCTTTGTGACAAAAGTCGGGATTCATTACTACAACTTTACACAAAAGTGGAGGCATACAAAAGTTATCTCCTATTCCTATCAAAGAAAATATTATACTCCAAAAGATTATACTCCTCACACTTAATCTTTCTTCCGTCCACTTTCTCCATCCTTCTTCCTTTTAGGACAATTCTTAACCCTATGACTCGTTCCACCACATGCAAAACATCCTCCTTTCTTTGGTTTAGGACAATTTGGGGATAGATGTCCTTCCTGACCGCAATTATAACACACATTCTGGCCCCACATACATTCCCCTAAATGACTCTTTCCACACTTGCCACAGGCTTGCTTCTTCTTCGAGCTTGACTTTTCTGAATTAGGGCTATCGTTGTCCCTCTTCCTTTTCTTCTTGTCTTTCTGCTGCTTGATCGTCCCTTCAGACAATCCACCACCTTCCGCCTTCATTCTGTCTACCTGCGCCTTGAGTTTGTTCCTTTCTTCAGTCATTTCGCATAACGCTCGTTCTGTCTTCCATAGCTGCTCCAAGAGAAACGCCTTACTCCGGAGTTCTTGAACTTCTGCAACTAGTTGATCTTGTTCTTCAACTGTAGTCTTATTCTTTATCTCTACCATAGCTGGCTCAGACTCTACCTCCTCATCTCCACTCAGATACATCTCGGGATAATCGTCATGATCGCTCCCCAGATTAACCACAGGTTCATCTTCTCCCACCTTATCAACCGATTCACTTTGCGCTAGCAACTTGGCTTCTGGCATTGGTGCAACAGCCGCTAGCATCTCCGTACTCATTTGATCTTCTTCAGACATCTTACAATCAGTTTAAACAACTTAATTAGTACTTCATTAGTACAAACTCCTCACACTATGTGTCCCCATTTCTCACTATAGTTGCACTTCGGCAATCTCTCACTTAGTACTCTATATGAGTATTCTCTATGAGTATTTTCTATCTCGCTTATGGTTATAATCCTAGGTCTTTCCCCACCCCACTTAAGGTTTATAACCTACAGCTTTGATACCAACCTGTGACACCCCCAAATCCGGGTTACCTGACCCCCGAATTTGGTGTTCACGATTCACACTATAATATCATTTAACTACCCATTCATATATAAATAGGAATACATAAATCATTAACATAAGTTGTTAATACATACGTCCCAGGTTTTCTAACCTTAAATTACAAACATACCCCTTAGATAACAAAAAGGGTTTACAATACAACATAATAATAATAATGTTCTTTATAACTACTCCAGCATCTTGCCTTTGCCTTTGTTCTTCTTTGACGCTGACCTCTTCGTTCCTAGCAAAAATGTTTTATTTATAGCAAGGGTGAGCAACTAGTTTGCCCCACAAGTTAAGACATACAATAAATGTATATGAATCAACAATAATAGACTATCTATTTTGATAGAATAAAACCAAAGTTCGGGGAACTCTGAAATAGCTGAACAAATGGTTATTCAATAACAAGGCTTTTCCATTTCTATACAACACAATAGTTTGATAATGAAAGAGTACAATGCTTTCAAAAATCAATTCTACGCAATAACAAAGTGGAATATTTTCCAGATTTATACTGAGCGATCGCACAAGATCTTTGAACTTATTTTCTCGGGTATCCATCAAAGATTTACTTTGATACATACCAGGAGTATCAGATAACCATAAAGATTAAATCATACCCCTCTGCAAGTACTTAGAGCCGGCCAACTCCTTGTACCCTATATTATGCATAATACTCAAAACGCGCGCAAAGGTCGAATTCACGACCCAAAATGTTCCCTTTATATAAAAGGTTTTTCTTCTCAGTTTTAGAATCAAGATTTTGATTTTACAACGAAATACTGTGATTTCAAATTCTATTTACTTATCGATCTTGCCGAAATAATTGGCATCGATTCTACCAATAATAATTGAATTATTTTCTTGAATTTATCAAGTTCTAACAAATGTTTGTCTAGCCAGAATAATTAGCTAAGACATTTCTCAACACAATTTGACAATGAACAAGAATTATCTATACTGTCAATTCTAACTTCTACAGATTTGAATATTCAACAACAGTAATTCTACGAATATATATTTCTGAATCAGTAATTCAATTTGAATTATTAAACATGCACTAACTATGAATAATCAACAATATCTTCCCTGGATGTGGTGTAATTAACAATAATTAACCACTATAATAATTGAATTAAATATAACTCAAGGTTGAGTTAGGAAACTTGCCTTCCGCGTTGATTACAGCTACACAATATACTTATCTGCTTTCGAAAGACCTATAACCAATAATGTCGGTCTCACAATTAGCATAATATTTTATAATACACAACACTGTAATTCACAGTCAAACTTCTCCTAGGCACATTACCACATAGCCACATTAGTGTTTATAACCTATATAAACACTTATCAAGTCTAATTATTTTGGTCTGGTTGGACTTTGGTCCATTCTTGGTGTTCTGGTCACCCTATTGGACAATTAACACATTGATTGTCAATTAAACTTGGTCTCTAAGCTTTAATATTATTTTAGATAAGTCAAATATCGTTTATAATATTTTCCAGAAGCTTTTAATAATTTATAAACACTTATTATAATTTATAATAATTTTTCAAACACTTAAATCATTTTTAAATGATTTATCATTATTCATATTTAATAATATAAAAATATTAATAACATATTTGTCAAAACATTAAAGTTACTATTAATAACTTAAAATATTTTTAAATCATCAATATTCTACTTAAATGATTTTTAAAATATTTAAAATCATTTTTAAATCATCACCATTAATATATAAATATTAATGAAATTATTATCTAAATATTAAAAGTCATAATTTATAACTTAAAATATTTTTAAACTATTTTTCTCATTTTTAAATCAATAAAATTATTTTTAATTCATTTATTTAATATAATAATTAAATAAATCAAATATCATTAATATTACTTTATTAATGAAAATTCTCCAAAAATATTGAAAATTATATTTTATAATTTAAAATATTTTTAATACTTTATTCTAAATTAAAATGATTTTTTAAATCAATTAAATCATTTTTATCTTATTTATTTAATTTAATAATCAAATAAATATAATATCATTATTATTAAATTATTAATGAAAAATTCTCCAAAAATATTAAAAGTTACATTTTATAACTCAAAATATTTTTAAATATATTTTTCTTATTTAAAATGATTTTTCATAATATTAAATTATTTTTCTCTAATTTATTTAATAAACTAATTAAATAAATTAAATACCTTTAATATTTAAATAATTATAAATATTAAAGAAAAATATTCCAATTCGTCAAAAATTATTTTTTTATAATTTAAAATAATTTTTAAAACCATTTTTGGTAATTTTTAGAATTTATTTCTATTTTTAAATAATTTTCGGAATATTCAGAAAATAAAATAATTAAAACCGTCGCTATAGGTCTTTAGCGACAGAAAGCGTCGTTGTTGGTGTTCTTGAGCTCAAGAACACTGACAGCTTCGTGCTTAAGGGTCCACGTTTGACTGTTAATAGATTTTAATCCCGTGTGTTTCTGTGATCGTTTGTGTATTGATCGTGTAGTATACTTGTAGTACTGTATTTTCCAATCATTACCAGAGCCATAACACAACAATATAGCAAGATCTAGCTCTCCAAACTAACTGTCAGATCGTTCCTGGGTTTTCTGGGTAACCCAGAAACCCAGGCAGTTTATAGGTACCATTTTTAATCCCCAATGATTTGATGTTATGGTCTTTTTATTGGTGTTATAAAGGTTTAAATCTTTAGTCCTCATGTCATATAACATAACTATAACCACATATTAATCAAATAACATTAACATCGGAAGATCCAGCTCGGTCAAAGCTTGTCAGAAGGCTGTTCTTCCCGTTTCTGGAAATTCCAGAAACGTTAAGTCGTAACCGTATGACCTAGTTTGACTATCTACCTTGTTCCATCTGTTGATGTTTTAAGAGGCCAAAAAAAACCCAGATCTATAGTTCATTATACCAGCTACAACATGTTTATCATAACATTATCAAAACGCAAAACAACTGTCAGATTTGTTGCTTAGAAAATCTTGTCAGGCGCTGATTTCAAATTTTTAAGTTACCCAGATTTTTACTCGGTCAAGCCCGATCAACGGGGTTTGACCGTTAATACCTCCTGATCCCCACATCAAATGGATCTGATTACTTTTGCAGACTAAAGACCTCGTACCAAGCTACAAAACCAAAACTTAAAACAACAAAAATCTTAAACGAGCAAGGATCTGTGGCGACTGACATTTCTTGTCAGACCACAAAAATTGCTCAAGAACAGTTTTTGAAAACTTCGATTTTTACCAACTTTGATGCTATGGATCTATGATAGATCATCATAGATCATCATATAACATCCTCTAGCACTGATATAAATACTTAAACACAAAAACTTTCTTAGTATACAAGATCAAATTAGGTTTTAGGGTTATACCTTTCTTGCTCCAATCCTTGATCTTAGCTCTCCAATCTGATATTGGTGATTTAGAGAGGTGTTTTATGACTGATCTGCTTGAAGAATTTGGAGATCTTGGTGAGAGAGAGTAGGTCAGAGCTTGGTAGCAAAATGAGTAATATTAGTGACTTTCTCTCTCTTAATCTATTATATAATGCTTTGATTCAATGAATGGCTGATGTTGGCTGTCATGTAGGGTTGATTTGCTGAGATTTTATGAGCCACAATGTCAACAAAGTTGTTGAACAACTAAAGCTTTGGAAATTCTTACAAGTTACCTTTAAAAAAATTCATAAAAGGGCAATTTTGTCATTTGGAAAATAATTTTAATGGCAATATGGTCAAATGTCCACAAATTTCAAATTTAGGGTTCACAAATTAGAAAATAAAATTCCTAAAATGCAATTAGGTTTTCTAAATAGAAAAATTAATATACAAAAATATAATTAAAGTTTTCTAATCATATTTAAGTTTAATAAATCCATAGGCTTGTCAATTAGGATTAGGGTTTCCTAATTTAGGGTTTATAATTCCCGGTTTTGAAATTAGGATTTCTCGGCGTACAATTAGGGTTTCTAACAGCACATTAGGGTTTCTAATCCTGAGATTAGGTTTTCTAATCTCTTATTAGGGTTTTATTAATTTTAAACTTTATCCGATCAATCATTGATCAAAAATTCTATACCGTTCAAACACATACATATTAATATAATTATTTTAATTATATTTTCTATCGAATCCCGTTCCAAAAATTAGGGTTAGGGTTTCTATTCTCCGTTAAGCACAACTCTACTCTAATTTTATTAGTCAATACATAAATTGACCTTCTCGATACACGTATCACAAAAACTTGTCACAAAATTGATAATTAATATTAATATTAATTAAAAAAAAAATTATTCGCAAATTTTGGATTATTCAAAATCCCGGGTTATCACACTAACATTATTGAGTTATGCCTCGATTGAACCTAGACTTCGGTCTGGAGCGCTTACTACTTTAATATATATATATATATATATAAGCGAATAAACACACCGGATGTAAAATACAGGCTCATCGAACAGAGTCCGACCACAGTTCATATATATATATATATATATATATATATATATTTGTCCTACCTGGAGTTCACTTCGTGGTGGTTGATCGCTTTTACAGCTTTCTTTACGTTTCGTCCTACCTGGAGTTTACTTCGTGGCAGTTAATCGCTTTGTATAGCTTTCTTTACATTTTGTCCCGCCTGGAGTTTCCTCCGTGGCGGTTGATAGCTTTTACATCTTTATTTATATTTCTAATCCCCCATGGAGGTGCTTCGTGGTTGGTGATCATGTCTGTATATATATATATATATATATATATATATATATATATATATATATATATATATATATATATATATTCACAGCTTTTATATATATCCCTGCTTACTGCTTTCATACAAATTGCGGTATCGTGTGCGCCTAGGAATCATGTGATCACAGATTTAGCCCATTGGATCTAGATTCAGTTCTCGTGATGGACATTTTCAGCTGTAAGCAGCTTGTAAATTATTTTGCGGTGTCTGAATTTTCTCAGATGGTTTCCATACCCATGACGAAGTCGGCATTACTTTGTACATTATTTTCGTACGGATGCCTCGCATCTTTAAAATAAAATCAATCAAGCCGAACACTTAATAAAATGGGAGTGTAAAAGGTCTCAATTACTATTGAGCATCAGGGTTTGAAAAACCTCTTTTATAAAACATCACTGCCATATCTTGCTTAAAATTGAATTCTTACATAAATTTAAACCCTGTGTATATATGTGCGAACGAGGCCTCGGACTACTTCCAAATAACAGCACATTGACCCACACAGACACACATTCAGATAATAGTTTCTTGAAATGAGGCTGTCACCGTGGTAACACGGATGTCGGGGGTTGCCTAACACCTACCTTCCCTCCGCATAACCAAGTCCCCGAACCCTAATGAATCTCGGTTTCACTGACCCGTTTAGCAGTGTCACATCACTAGATCAATGTGCAAACCTTTTCTCAGTTGTGTTGGTACAACTATTTAAAAAACCAATTGGCGACTCTTAACAATTCATCGTCGACATTATACTTGTCAGACCTTTTTCACTTATTTTTTTAAACAAATCTCACCTAAAATGAGAACACCAAATAACAAGTAACGGAAAGGGACATCTAAAAATCCCGACGTCGATAGGTGGAGACTTTGCTGGGGACTCCAGTAAAAGGACTTAAGCCGCTATTACAATATTTTCAAAACTGTTATCTGCTTATGTGTGGATGTTGCATTTACATTTGATGAATGTGTACGAATGCATTTCCTGATTGCACTTAGTGCTTCACACCATAACTGCTTGTGATATTAGTGCTTCGCACCATATCTTCTTGTGATATTAGTGCTTCACACATGTCATCATTTTCATACGGTGAGACGCGATGTATGTGAATATATGTTGTGTGGTCCCTCCACCAAGAGGCTATCCCGTCGATGTTTGATTACTGGACTCATGGGAAGACTAATTCCCCGAGGCTCAGGAAAGGCACCACCCAAATTCGCTCCAGTTGAAAGACCGAATTAATTTCCCGTCAAGTAGATTGTGATGATTTGGGAACCTTCATACCAAAAAGCCGCGAGAGTAACCTAAGATAGGTCAGCCTCTGATAAACCCAAAACGGAGGAAAGTCTCTTCATGCTCTCATTTCAATTACTTGTAAACACAATTACTTGTAATTTCATTCCATATCTATCTCCATGTAATGAGAAATATGAAGAAATGTGTACACATACATATTTTAATTAACATGCTACAAACAGGTGACATCCATTTTTGCAGGATAAAATTCCTAAATTGGACACATCACATAGCATGTTATTATACACATTCCCTAAAGACTAAACTATGCAAGTCTTTCGCAGGGAACCAATCGGACCTACTACCCGGTCAAAGTCCAAAAAGGTTACAGGCCTACAGTCAATCATGTCGTCATCTGACCAGATTGACCTTAATCCAGTTTCTCGCAAAGAATTCGACAGATTAAGAAAACAAATTACAGATTTGGATGTTCTACTAAAAGAACTACACCAGTCTAATCAGGGTCCAAAAATACATGTACATGCTGAATCCTCCACATAAGGGGGAACCCATGTCATTACAATACCTGAACTATAGTTGGATACGACCAACAAAACTCGTGATGCTGCCCATCCCACTGGAGATCCAGACACTGGTGACATCTAAAAGAAAGTCCTCCAAATGGAAGAGACCCTTCGTGCTATCAAATGAAGTGGAACACACGGGAGTTATTCATATGCTGATCTTTGCATTTTCCCTGGTGTTCATTATCCAGAAAAATTTAAAACTCCATACTTTGAAAAATATGACGGGTTAGGAGATCCTTACACACATTTAAAGGTGTTTATTGGAAAACTTAGATCTTATGAGGATGAAAAACTCAGAATGCAATTGTTCCAAAAGAGTCTAACTAGAGAAGCCCGTTCATGGTACACAAGATTAGACAACTAAAAGATCCATAGCTGGGAAGAGCTAGCACATGCTTTCCTCACTCAATACAGCTTTCAATCTCAGATGGCTCCTGATCGGTATCAAATTACCAAGATCAAGAAATAGTCTAACGAGTCTTTCAAAGAGTATGCTCAAAGGTGGAGACGCCTGGCTGCCCAAGTTAGTCCTTCCATGATAGAATCAGAGATGGTCATGACTTTCATAGACATACAAGAACCTCTGTTCAATGAAAGAGCTTTAGCCAGCATCGGCAAACCATTTTTTGAAATGGTCAAACATGGGGAGATGGCTGAGATGGGATTGAAGTCCGAAAAAATTCAAGACCTAGCTGCACTTAAAGTTGTTGATGATCACATCCAATCCAAAAATTATGGAAACAACCCCCAGAGGGTCCATAAAAAGAAAGAGGAAGATGTTTCACTGATACTACAGGGTCAAAAAG
Organism: Panax japonicus; assembly: GCA_020205505.1. NCBI lineage: Eukaryota > Viridiplantae > Streptophyta > Magnoliopsida > Apiales > Araliaceae > Panax > Panax japonicus. The sequence goes on along the minus strand of CM035094.1, from coordinate 37,422,795 downwards.
GCAATCAAAACATGCCTATTCAAAGGAGAAACTACACTCCCTTTCAAGCACAGTCTGCGAACCCTCCAATACCAAAAGGTGGAGAAATCAAACGCCCTCGAGTGTTCACACCCTTAAGGGACACCCTCGAGAATATTCTCACTCTTCTGACAACACAGAAGAAAATTACACATCTTCTTCCACCAGCCAGCCCTAATGGACGGGGTTTCAACGCTACTCAGAAATGTGTTTATCATGTCGGGGCGCCTGGACATGAAACTCAGGATTGTTGGGCCTTGAAACACAAGATCCGGGACCTGATAGACAATGGGGAGATCGTGGTCACCAAACCAGATCAGCCTCACGTTCAAGACAACCCTCTTCCTTAGCACAAAGAAGAAGAGGTCAACATGATTAATTGGAGTAATGGACAGAATTCCAATTTCAACTATGAATCATCCTCCCAGACCCTCAAAGACGGTGATGACAAATGGGATTATGCCCAGTTTCAGTTCACAAAAGAACAAAAGATAAAAGCTTTAGGCAAACAAATTGAACAATTGGCAAAATTGATGACTTATCAGCATCAAGTGACTCGTCAATTAATCAGCCAGGAGCATGCCAGTCTCCCTACCTCTTGTCATGAATGTTACCTCGTCACTTTCAAAAAATGAAATGCTGGAAGACAAAGTGACAAAGAGAGCAAATGCCAAAGCTCGTCGAGATTTTGCCAACAAAAGGGAATTCACCTATTTGGGCAAACCTATGTAGGAAATCCTTCATATGTTAATCAATGAAGGAAGGATCAGTTCCCTTCTGCCTCTAATCAACCACCGTTCAGGACGGTACAACTCTGATGGAGTATGTCAGTATCACTCCCAGTCTCGCGGTCACAACACAGAAGAATGTTGGGCACTCCACCACCTTATACAAAATCTAATTGACAGTGGTGGTCTGCACTTAGCAGACGACGATACTGTGTTACGTGCAAGTGAGAATACAGGTCCTACTAAGTGGAAGAGTGTGGTAGCAGTCATATCCACTGAAGCTGATGGGATTAACCAATCACTCACAATGCCAACAATTCAACTCAAGGGAAGCAACAATCCTTTGAAAGTGGTCGCTCCCGAGCCAGTCAACTTGTCGTGCAGAGCACAATATCCTATTGTTAGCTTGTGCAAGGTTGCATGGAATTATAGAGAAGGTGAAGGATCCACCTCACATACCACTGCTGTAGTGTCGAAGGAAAATCCACTGTATCTTCCCCAACAGGTGATGAAGTCTACCATCCAATCAAAGGGGAAAATACCTATGGAGAAGATTGAAAAATTCCTCCGCACTATGGGTCATCATGAAGACAAAGTGGTTTTAAGCTTAAGAGAAGCTCCACATCAGATTTCAAATTTGGACTTAGTCCTAACTTCTGAGGATCACCGGAAGGTCTTATTGAAGGTTTTAGAAGAAGCCTATCTACCAACATCAGTTGATACGGAAAAATTTCAACATCTGGTTGATCACATTTTCAACAACAATGTGATATCCTTCACTGATGATGACATACCGCCCGAAGGGACCGGTCATTGCAAGCCGTTGCACATTGCGGTCTCGTCCTTCGGATATATGTTAGCTGGAGTCTTGATAGATGGAGGTTCATCTCATAATATTTGTTCATATACTACCTTGGTGAAGATGAGTATCAATCTCAACCGAATTTGGAGTAGCCATACTATCATCAAAGATTTTGATGGAGCCCATCGGAATTCGGTCGGAGTAATTGAACTGTCAATCGAAATTGGTCCTCATACATTCTGCGTATATTTCCATGTACTCAAGATAGATTCGGGATACAACCTGCTCTTGGGATGACCATGGATTCATATGGCTGGGGCAGTCCCCTCCACTCTTCACCAACAGTTGAAATACATTATCAACAATGGCCTGGTCACAGTCAACGCTGAACCAGAGTGTCCTCAACACGGGGACATGCCATTCATCAATGCCAACGCAGATGTTGAATCGATCAGTTTTCATGCCTTGGAAATAAGCAATACCCAATACCATGCTATTGGAATGTCATTACCTGAACCTAAGATTTCTGCCGAGGTAATGTCGGCTACTCAAGAAATGATGTCATTAGGTCATAAATCGGGACAAGGGCTGGGTAAAAATTGCCAGGGTATCAAGTACCCAATTTGATTAACCAAGCAAACTGGAACAGTTGGGCTAGAATATTCTGTCAGTTCTAGTCACAGGAATCCTCATAAGCATCAGCAGATTCCTTCAGTTTCAACCATGCGGCGTTCATCTTTGCCTTCAAAATCTGAGTCCGCACAACATCCTGTAAAGGTGCCAGCCAATGTAATGGCTATGTTATTTCCCAAGTCGGTGCCGGTAAAGGAGAAAGAAGTCTTTATTCCAAATCCCATGGTTAAAGAGGAGGAACGAAGAATCAAACAAGACGTCATCCGAATGATTTTAGGTATAAGCATCATCGTTAATGATAAACATACCAACAGATACACCCCAGACGATAATTGCCCAGACGTAATGGCCATCATTCAAGACAGGGAGGATGATGACAATCCCTCCATCGTTGCGGTCCACCCGGACTTTACCCTTGCTAATTGGAACATCATTCCTTGCATTGGTCGACAAGGGTAAAACGGGCAGAAACTCTTTCTGCCCTATAGATATAATAACTGATTGTTTTTCTGTACAGTATTAGCAGTTTATTTTGCCAGTATATGCTAACACTATGTATGATCAACACATTTTATATATACTAAGTGAAAGCATATTTTGTTTCAGGACTCTGGATTTAGATGTGCCTGTACTTGCTGATACGGTGCCTCTTCTGCACAAGGATTGTACCTTTGATGTAGAGATGAATTCAGCCTTGATGGAAATATAGGATGACATTGAGGTGCCTCCAAAAATTCAAGAATGGGTCAAAGACAAACCTAAACCCAACCTTGATAAAACCACTTCTTTCAATCTCGGAACCTTAGAAACCCCTAAGTTAATCCAGATTGGTTCAAACCTTACTCCAAACCAAAGTAATGACATGGTTGCGCTACTAACCCAATTTCAGGATGTGTTTGCATGGTCTTATGAAGACATGGTGGGTTTGTTCACTGACATTGTTCTTCATCGCCTTCCCATAAAAGATGGATTTAAGCCAGTCAAGGAAAAGCTCAGGTAATTGAAACCCGAGTGGAGTTTAAAGGTGAAAGAAGAAATTGTGAAACAATTTCAAGCTGGCATCATCATGGTGTCTACATATCCTGAGTGGATATCCAACATTGTTCCAGTGCCTAAACCCCGAGGGAAGGTACGAGTTTGCATTGATTATCGGGACTTGAACAAAGCTTGATTAAAAGATAGCTTTCCCGTGCCATTTATCCACATTCTTATTGACAATACTGCGTAATACAACATGTACTCCTTTGCTGATTGCTTTGCTGGGTATCATCAGATCATGGTTGCTGAGGAAGATCGTGAGAAAACTGCTTTCATCACGCCTTGGAGAACCTTTTGCTATAGACGGTTATCATTCGGCCTCATCAATGCCAGAGCCACCTATCAGCTATGATGGCTCTTTTCCATGACTTAATGCACAAAGAGATCTAGATCTACGTGGATGACATCATTGTCAAATCCCGAAAGGAGGATGACCATATAGACCATCTCCGAAAGTTGTTCAACAGGTTGCATAAGTACAACTTGAAGTTGAATCCAGCTAAATGCGCCTTTGGCGTTAAATCAGGTAAGTTGCTAGGATTTCTAGTCAGCCACAAAGGGATTGAGCTGGATCCTGCCAAAATCTAAGCTATCACGGAAATGCCTATTCCTCAGACAGAAAAAAAATACGGGGATTTTTGGGAAGAATCAACTTCATTAGCAGGTTTATCTCTCAACTCAGAGCAACCTCTGAGCCAATCTTCAAGCTATGAAGGAAGAACTCCTCCATGAAATGGAATGATGAGTGCTAGAATGTCTTCCTTACAATTTAAGAATAGTTAGTCAAAGCTCATGTGTTGGTACTACCCAAGGATGATGTTCCCCTGTTTATGTACCTGTCCATAAGTGATAACGCCATGGGCTGCATGTTGGGACAGAAAGACGATAGAGGCCAAGAACGAGCTATCTATTACCTCAGCAAAAGGTTCAGCAACAGTGAACACAAGTACACTCTGATCGAAAAGACATGTTGTGCTTTAGCATGGGCTTCCATGAGGTTACAACATTACCTGCATGGTCACACAATGTAATACCCGAAAAAAAAATTAATTTATATTCTTAAAACATATCGTTTGGACTTTTTCTTTTGTTTAAGTCAGACTTGTTATTTAATTTATGTTGACTATAATAAGTATGTGGTTACATTAATTTGGGCATTTATCTTACTTGGGTCAAACTAATTTGTAAGTATTTAAATTTGGGCTTGTTAAATTATTTGAGCCCAAATCAAAGTGTTGGGTTTAAAAACCAAATTGGAATAAGAGTAACATTAATATATTAGGTCAAAGCTCACCTTAATACATATTTTGGCATTAATCGACTAAACAAAAGAAAGAGAGGGTTTCTAACGTAACGAGAAACGAAGAAGAGACGGAAGAAGAACGAGGAGAACGAGGGAAAGTTCATCATATGCTTCTTCTCATAGGTAATTATTGGACTATTTTTTAATATAAAATAATTATTTTATTTCTATAATTACAATCTATTTTCTTGTTGTGTTTGCAATCTATTTTAAAATTTTATTATGTCGATTGATTAATTGAATTTGTTAATAAAATTTTGATTTACAATTGGGATATATGATATATGATATATATATTAAAATATAAACCTAAAAATTTGAGTTTATATATATATATATATATATATATATATATATATATATATTCGTACAACATGTAAATTCATTAATATATATATACATATATATATAAACAAACCTGCTGTTTCGCTATATATATATATATATATATATATATATATATATATATATATATATATATATCTAATAAAATACAAATGATTTTGAATTTCCCGCTCACTCAATAAATTATCTGGACCGTCCAAAGTTTGAGATAAATCCCGCTGTTCATACATCTATCTAATAAAATACATCTATCTATCTAATAATCTAATAATAATTTAATAAAATACAAATGACTTTAAATTTCTCGCTCACTCAATAAATTATTTTGGTCGTTCAAAGTTTGAGATAAATCATATTGTCCATACAGTGCCGGAGGCACGTGACCCCGCTAGTATACATATATATATATATATATATATATATAATTTAGTTCATTAGGTATACATCTACATAATATATATATATATATATATATATATATTAATATATAGGATTTACGGAAATTTAAAAAGGAAAAAGTGATAAATAAAAATTATAATATTGTCATTACAGTTAAAATGTATCTTTTGCTTACAACTAAATATAATATATTTAAATTAATTATTATTATTTTTTTCGGACGAAAAGAATTTAAAGAGTTGTGCTTAGTATATAAATTTTGGATTATTAATAATTGATATAAGGCGATGATTAAAGGCATATTAAATAGATTTTGAATTATCTTGGAATTTTTAGCTGGGATTATTTTTAATTTGAGGTGAATATGTTTAGGTTGTGAATAGTGTTTTGTATTTGATATCAGTTGCATTTGAGGGTAAGATTTTGTGGAGTGTGCTATAAATGGTTTGGAAGTATCAGGTACGTATTCCGTACTCTTTCAGCGATACTCTTGTTAAATTTTATTTGTTCGTTTGTTTCCTTATTTCGAATTATGTTATGATTTCACATAATTGTTTCATGTGAAATAAATATATTAGTTTCATTTTGGAGTTGATACACATGACTCGTATTTGCACTCTTTGAATTAGGATATAATGTTTAATATTTATTTTTGATAATTGTAGAGCGGTACATGTTGCTACCTTCTTTTTGAGACTATAATTTGATTTGGTTCAACATGTACATATAGAACCCTTTTGTTGGTATTATGTCGCATTTATTGTGACATAGTATTTTTCATAGAATATACCGTAGGGTATACCTGAGCTATAACCACCTGTGGGGGTACCATAGGCATGTCGTCTTGGCACGAGAGGCATAACACTTTTCGTGGCGGTGTGATTAGTCCACGACGTCTCCGTTTTGGGCTCCGGAGGAAGTGGGCCATTTGGTGTTTTGTTGTGGGAGGCAAATAGGTTAACCCTAGTTTTCTGTTTTGTGAATTTGTGATGTTGTGCCAAACACACCTATCCGATTTGCATACATTTGGATTCGTGGTCCAATGTGTGATGTGCCTATGTGGCATTATTTTGGTTGCCTGTGTGGCATTAGTTTGACTTGCCTGTGTGGCACAATATATTTCTGAGCTCATTCAGTATGAAATAACTCCAGCCATTGTTTCAGCCTTTATTTTATTGGATTAGTTTTGCTGGTTTCTGTTCAGCTCAAGTCATTGAGTTAGTTACTTCAGTTCTTTATTTCTTTATTCTTTTATTGGTTTCGTCAATTATGTTGATTCAGCTATATTCCATTCAGATCTTTGGATATTATATTTTTGTTCGTATTTGCACTTGAGGCTTGTTCAGTATTTTGTCTCAGTTGTTTTCGTATATCAGTTGTATATCTTTTGTATATCTGTATCCGTACTGGGCAATTGGCTCATGTTGTATTTTTCTTCCGGCAGGTTTGCAGGGGTGATTCAGGGCTAGTGTGATGAGAGTTTTGCCTTTGACCATTTAGGTTGATTCGAATTTTAAGTTTTGATTATTTTGACTCAATTTGGAGAATTGTACTTATTACTTTATTATTGGATCACCACTATTAATATTTTGAGGTTGTTAGTGCTCTATTTATTTATTTTGAGGTTTGTTGTGCTTCGCACATGACTTGCCTTTCCTTTTCGGGAGGGGGTGTTACAGAGATGGTATCAAAGCTTAAGTTCTTTCTTGTAGAAAATCTATTTAGGTTTGACCTGTGAGTTGTGGGTAAATCACTGGGTAGACGTAGGAGTTTGACTCGATTTTGCTCTCTGTTTGGTTGGTCTTGATTTTAACGAAGTGTCCTCCACTTTTCGAGTTGTAGTTGATTTGAGAAAGGTGAGATAATTTGTTAAGATTATCATTGTTATGTGTTGGAGAAATGATATTAGTTAATAATTGTGATTGAATCATTGAGGTGAATAAAGCTATACTTTGTGCAAATTAAAAAAACGATCTTATATGAGATGTAGTTATGATATGAGTATTTATATCAGCGAATATTTTATATTGAAGAATTATTTGTTAGAGTTTTGTCAGGTATCAATTATTATGAGATCTTAGAATTTAGAATTTGATTTGATTTGGGTTATGCTTTAAATTTTGTTAAGTTTGTGGATAATTTGAGGTATGTGTATCGGTGGGATATTATGATAAAGTGAAAGCTATTAAATACAGAAGATCTCTTGTAATTTTGAAGAGTTGTAGAGGTTCGAGGTAATAAGATTAATCTTTTGTAGTAAATCAACTTTCCGGTTATTCTAGACTTTTCGGTTATTCTAGTAAGATATTGAAATTATTTTATATGAAATTTCTTTGTGATAGTAAGATGAGATTTTGAAATTTTGAAATTTGTTGAGTTAAGGTTTGCACTAAGAGAATGATTGATTTATTGAATCGTTAGATATATAATAAGTGATGAATCCAATATATCTTAAGAGATTTTGAAAGCTATAGTTTGCTTATTCAGATAGTAGGATATATGATTTGGAGTTTGGTATGATGATGGAGAGATCCTAGTAGTAGTATATTTTTGATGTAATAATATTTGAGAACTATTTTGATTTGAGGTTATGATATTTTGAAACTCTTAAGGACTTAGGAGAGTTGGTGATAAATAGATATTAGTAGTATATTCTTCGATGTAATATTATGTGATGAATAGTTCAAATTGAGGATGAGATATTATGAAGCTCTTGAGGACTTGGGGAGAGTTGGTACTATAGTTTGCATGGTTGTTTTGTTTATCTGATGTCCTTGGAATTTGGTATGATTTTATGTAAATTAAATAAAAATAATTTGTTAAATCTTTGCCATATGTGGAACATAAACATTTTACGAGTTAAAAATAATTTTTAATATTTTGGGTATTCGAATCATATTTAGATGAAGAGAAATTTTTTTGATTTCGAATTATGTTCCGAAGAGTACGTTTACAAGAATAAAACTTAAGGAAATTGACGGGGTACCCGCACCAACAGTGGATCATGTGATTTAACGCGAAGAACCTTACCAAGGATTAGCACGATAGTTGACGAATCTTTTACAAGTACATGAATAATTGTGTAAACCAATGGGCTTACCAGGCTTGATCGTTACAAAGGGCGATGTGACATCTTAACTAAAGTTTATGAATAATTATATAAAATAAAATAAAATTTTAAATAAAACTTTAAGTAACTTAATTGAATTTCGAGGACAAAATTATTTTAAGGAGGGATAAATGTAATAATCCGAATATTTGTTAATTTGATTTTTTTTAAAATTATCCGGAGCACGAAGTTACTTGGGAGGCGTAAGAGACTATTCATCAAGAGTATCCTCACCTCTTGAATGTAAAGAAATCTTTGTTACTCTTTTGATTAAATCTTTGTACTCTTTTGATTCCGGGGACAAAATCCATTTTAAGGGGAAGGTAATGTAATACCCGGAAAAAAATTAATTTATATTCTTAAAACATATTGTTTGGACATTGTCTTTTGTTTAAGTCAAACTTGTTATTAAATTTATGTTGACTATAATAAGTATGTGGTTACATTAATTTGGGCATTTATATTACTTGGGTCAAACTAATTTGTAAGTATTTAAATTTTGGCTTGTTAAATTATTTGAGCCCAAATCAAAGTGTTGGGTTTAAAAACCAAATTGGAATAGGAGTAACATTAATATATTAGGTCAAAACTCTCCTTAATACATATATTGACATTAATCGACTAAACAAAAGAAGGAGAGGGTTTCTAACGTAACGAGAAACGAAGAAGGGATGGAAGAAGAACGAGGAGAACGAGGGAACGTGGCTGGAATTAAAAAGGGTTTGAGAGCAAGATCCTTAAAACTTTATTCATCATATTCTTCTTCTCAAAAATAATTATTGGACTATTTTTGAATATAAAATAATTATTTTGTTGCTATAATTACAATCTATTTTCTTGTTGTGTTTGCAATCTATTTTAAAATTTTATTATGTTGATTGATTAATTGAATTTGTTAATAAATTTTGATTTACAATTGGGATATATGATATATATATATATATATATATATATATATATATATATATATATATATATATATATATATATATATATATATATATTAAAATATAAACCTACAAATTCGCGTTTATATATATTCGTACAACATGTAAATTCATTAATATATATATATATATATATATAAACCTGTTGTTTCGCTATATATATAATTTAGTTCATTAAGTATACATCTATATAATATATATATATATATATATATATATATATATATATATATATATATATATAGTTCATTAGGTATACATATATATATATATAGGATTTTCGGAAATTTAAAAAGGAAAAAGTGATAAATAAAAATTATAATATTGTCATTACAGTTAAATTGTATCTTTTGCTTACAACTGAATATAATATATTTAAATTAATTATTATTATTTTGTTCGGACGAAAAGAATTTCAAGAGTTGTGCTTAGTATATAAATTTTGGAGTATTAATAATTGATATAAGACGATGATTAAAGGCATATTAAATAGATTATGAATTATCTTGGAATTTTTAGCTGGGATTATTTTTAATTTGAGTTGAATATGTTTAGGTTGTGAATAGTGTTTCGTATTTGATATCGGTTGCATTTGAGGGTAAGATTTTGTGGAGTGTGCTATAAATGGTTTGGAAGTATCAGGTACGTATTCCGTACTCTTTCAGCGATACTCTTATTAAATTTTATTTGTTCGTTTGTTTCCTTATTTCGAATTATGTTATGATTTCACATAATTGTTTCATGTGAAATAAATATTTTAGTTTCATTTTGGAGTTGATACACATGACTCGTATTTGTACTCTTTGAATTAGGATATCATGTTTAATATTTATTTTTGATAATTGTAGAGCGATACATGTTGCTACCTTCTTTTTGAGACTATAATTTGATTTGGTACAACATGTACATATAGAACCCTTTTGTTGGTATTATGTCGCATTTGTTGTGACATAGTATTTTTCTTAGAATATACCGTAGGGAATACCTGAGTTATAACCACCTGTGGGGGTACCACAGGCATGTCTTCTTGGCACGAGAGGCAAGACACTTTCCGTGGCGGTGTGATTAGTCCACGGCGTCTCCGTTTTGGGCTCCGGAGGAAGTGGACCATTTGGTGTTTTGTTGTGGGAGGCATATGGGTTAACCCTAGTTTTCTGTTCTACGAATTTGTGATGTTGTGCCAAACATACCTATCCAATTTGCATACATTTGGATTCGCGGTCCATTGTGTGATGTGCCATTATTTTGGTTGCCTGTGTGGCATCATTTAACTTGCCTGTGTGGCATTAGTTTGACTTGCCTGTGTGGCATTAGTTTGACTTGCCTGTGTGGCATTAGTTTGACTTGCCTGTGTGGTAAGATATATTTCTGAGCTCATTCAGTATAAAATAACTCCAGCCATTGTTTCAGCCTATTATTTTATTGGATTAGTTTTGTTGGTTTCTATTCAGTTCAAGTCATTGAGTTAGTTACTTCAGTTCTTTATTTCTTTATTCTTTTATTGGTTTCGTCAATTATGTTGATTCAGCTATATTCCATTCAGATCTTTGGATATTATATTTTCATTCACATTTGCACTTGAGGCTTGTTCAGTATTTTGTCTCAATTGTTTTCGTATATCAGTTGTATATCTTTTGTATATCTATATCCGTACTGGGCAATTGGCTCATGCTGTGTTTTTCTTCCGGCAGGTTTGCAGGGTTGATTCAGGGCTAGTGTGATCAGAGTTTTGCCTTTGACCATTTAGGTTGATTCGAATTTTAAGTTTTGATTTTGGGAGGGGGGTGTTACACACAACCCATCTCATATCCCGCGTGGATCCTCTCAAATACGTGTTCAACAAACCCATGCTAAATTTCTGACTGTCCAAATTGCAGTTGATCCTACAACAATTTGGCATCGTATATGTGACTCCAAAGTCCATCAAGGGTCAAGGAATTGTGGATCAACTGGCCGTCGCACCTTCAGGGGATTTCAAACCCTTGGAAACATATTTCCCCGATGAAGGAGTAATGACAATTCAGCAACACCATCAGTACGATACGCGCCAATCATGGAAGATGTATTTTAATGGAGCTGTTAATATAGAAGGTTCTGGAGCTGGAGAAGTTATAGTATCTGGTACGAGGGAGCAGTATCCTGTCGCCGCCAAATTGCAGTTTGTTAGCACCAACAACACAGCTGAGTATGAAGGCTGTCTCATGGGGCTAAAACTTGCCCGTTCATTGGGCATCAGGCGGTTAACTGTCTTTGGAGATTCAGAGTGGGTAATCAGACAATCCACCAGAATCTATCAAACCAAGGAACTACACTTGCTGCCTTACCATCGGCAGGTTTTGAAGATGGCTTTGGAGTTCAAAGAAATCTCTTTTCTACACATTTCTCAGAATAGGAATGACTTTGCGGACACATTAGCTACTTTTGCCTCTTTGATTCTTATATCAGACAAGGAACACTTGCCAAGCGTCACAATTTCCCTGCACAAGGCCCCAGCCTATGGGAATTACGTTGGAGAAGTATCGGATGAGCTACCTCCCATCCAACATCCTTGGTATCAATATATCAAGGAATATCTACGAGATGGATCTACACCCGCTGAGGCGAGCCCGACTGAGAAAAGGTGGATCCATCGACTTGCTATGAAATTCTACCTGGATGGAGACGTGCTCTACAAAAGAGATGCAAGACTAGATCTCCTCAGATGTTTAAACAAAGATCAAGCCCAAAGGCTTATGGATGAAATCCATGGTGGAGTCTGTGGCCCCTACATGAGTGGCCCCCTCCTTGTCAAGAAAGTCCTTAGGACGGGAAATTATTGGCTATCTCTCAAAGCTGATTGCAATGACCACGTCAGGAGATGCTATCAGTGCCAGATTCATGGGAATTCTATACACGCCCCTCGACGGGAAATCCGCAATATGAGTTCACCTGGGCCCTTCTCAATGTGGGAAATGGACGTTATCGGGCTCATTGAGCCTAAATCCAGTAATGGATATCGATTTATCTTCACCATGATCGACTACTTTACCATGTGGGTGAAGCAGCCTCTTTCCCCATGGTTACTAAAGAAGTCATCATTGCTTTCATCAGAAACAATGTTGTTTGTCGATATGGACAACCAGAGGTGATTGTGTTAGACAATGCTAAGAACCTCAACAAAAAAATGATGGAGGAATTATGCAGTAAATTCCACACCAAACATCTTAACTCTGTCATCTATCGTCCAAAGATGAACGGTGTTGTTGAAGTGGCTAACAAAAACATCAAGAAGATTATGCAAAAGATGTCCCCCAACCACAAAGATTGGCCTGACCTATTGCATTTCACTCTGTTAGCCTACAGAACCACAATGCGCACTTCCACTGGGGCAACCCCCTACGCATTAACCTATGGGATGGAAGCAGTGCTCCCAATAGAAGTTGAAATGGAATCCCTCAGAGTGTTGATAGATGCTCAGCTGGATGAAGACCAATGGGTACAAGACAGGTATTACCAATTGTCTCTGATAGACGAAAGGCGAACTGCGGCTATCTTCCATGGTCAGTTATATCAACAAAGGATCGCCAGATCCTACAACAAAAAAGTCCGGCTACGGTAGTTTAAACAACATGACTTAGTTTTGAAGAAGATCCTTGACAACCAAGATCAATCTAAGGGAAAATTCGCTCCTAACTGGGAAGGCCCATTTATTGTAAAGGAAATATTGACAGGAGGTGCTCTCAGATTAGAAGAAATGGACAGCGATGAATTTCCACAACTCATCAACTCGGACATTGTGAAACGGTACTATGTCTAAAGTTTCCCTCAAGCAAACATCCTAGTGTTGGACCATCAGTTCATCAGTCATTCTGATTCTTTCACCCTTTACAACATACAACTCTTTCACACTTTGCCTCTTAGGGAAACATACTCTTCGAGCCAACAGCCTGGCTCCTTTGCGTTCCTATGACTTAGGTCATCCCACTACAGATTGAACCTCTCGCGTTTGTAGTTTGGCTACCCATACATTGGATCAAACTTCTCCTACCTACAGTTTATCCTCAACCTAGGATTAAACTTTCTCCTCCCCACACTCTGACCTGCATATGGGATTACGCTTTTCATCTCGTCCTGAGGGGAGAACTACGTCGATCTGATCTCCTATTTCAATAGGAGTACGTAGGAAACCATTTCATATGGCAATATGCTGAATGGATATCCGATATCTGCCAAAAATGTGGACCAAGAAAGAGCATCTATACACTCCGATGGCTGAAAAGAGTATGACATGGCTACATCATGGGTGAACCAATACCCATGTCGTCTAAGAGTGACAATCGGTCTCAAGTGTGACATAAACCACACATATAGCATGATCGAGCTACCCGTGAACACTCATGTCGGATAAGTACAACAGTAAGATGTCGACCGCAAGGTCTCTACTACAATCATAGGTATAATGGTGCGACCCTCCCTAAGAGTTCTCACGGCCATGATGACACCAATGTCTATCTCATCCATGTATCGTGGCATATAGACATACGATAGTATGCATAACAGCAGTACATCAACCCTGGCCAAACGCCAATGATCCTCCGGTGCGATGAAATCCCCAGAATGTCATGAATAGCTATCCTCATAGGCAAGTCTGTCATACAGAAAATGTTGGGATATCACGTGGCCAGACGTCAGCTCATCCTGTACCACTCTGAGCTGCAATCCAGTGAGAGTCATGAAATGTCTACTCATGTCTCCCAAAGCCATATGCACGCAAGGTCTGTCTAATGGCAGCATCATCAATCGTGCATACTCCTCCAGAGTAGGATTCAACTCATGGGTTCCGAATCGAAATACCTGCCTATCTGGAATCCAATGCTCTAGCATCCCATCCACAAACCCTGCGGGAACCTGAAACATCAATAAGGTCATGATATGCTGCAGCAAATGATCTACAGTCACCCTGTCTGGTGGTGACATGCTATCATACCACGATCGCATACCCAATGCCACCAATGATGGTGGGGTATGATCTATACGACTAACTGTCGAAGAAGACATCTGTGCAGGCCGTGTCATAAGACCATCCAGGGGTCAATGCCGAATATCTCTGGACATACATACATATGCATAACATGATACATGTATAGAAGATAATAGATTGCAATATGATATAGGGAATGGAAAAACTGTTCATACATTCCTAAGTATATCATCATCTAATACATCATCTCTGTACAGCTACAAATACAGGGAAATGGGGCATAAACGCCCTACTACTAATAGAGGCCTATCAAAAGATATAGCGAGAATGGGGCACATCCACTTAATATCTAACAGAGGCCTATCAAAAGATAAAACGAGAATACACATCAGAAGAAAGCAATGGTGTCGATATCCACATCATCAATCTTGTCCACCTGATGTAACTCCTCCTGAGTCACTGAATCCCTATCAACAGGGATGTCAGGCCTATATAAAGGAGGATCTGCACCGGAAAACCCGAATGGGTCATCTGAGGGGCCAGCACCTGAGCTGGAAGGATCAAATGAAGCTACCTCTGCTGGATCTCTGCCCAAATGCCGGATAAATATGTGTGCCTGGTCCAACTACCGGGTCAAACTATCAATTTGTGTTATATGAGTTGGATCTCTGACATAAGTTATCCAATCCATCAACATCACAGATCCTAGAACCATATCCCCTATAAATTGTGTGGCGTGGGACTGGGCTCCGATAGTACGAGGGAACCACCAACGTTGGAACGTCTCCAAAGTGCAAGGACCCTCTGATAATGTAAAGCCGTCGAACCCCAACAATGGGATGTCAGTGATGGGTGACTGCGATACAGGCCAATGACGCCTGGCAGGAGGCAAGGTTGGCATACGAATCTCCCCTGTGGTGCTCATAATAGCACGCTCTCCTAAATAGAGCTCCCAGCCTCCATCTGTGAAGAGAGGAACTCTCTTGATGGAAATCACGTACTCGACTCTAGTCGGGTAGCCATCCTCAAAGATGATGGTCAAGTGTTCACCTGAATAGGTAATCCATGTGATGGTATCAGCTGTCAACAACTCTAAATGCATACGACAGTGAGTGAAACCCGCAGCTACAGGGACCTCCGGCAAAATGAAATGATGTCATCGTCGTCCTCGTGGATAGGTATCTAAACCTAACACACTCACAGGACGCAAGCATGGGAGCCTCTCATAGGTCCAAAACTGCCAACACAATGGCAAAACATCTACTATTAGTAAACACACTTAACCTATAAATGGGAAATGACAAGAGAAATACTCACCAGCAGAAATGGGTAGAAGCCTAGCCAAACCTCGGTCAAACCCTGTGAGCGCATACGCATGCCCCAGAGGAAATAGACAAAGGTGTAGGAACCCCAATCATACTCTCCAATACGGTCCACATGATGCGTGGCGCTGATCAAAGCGAAAGACACCGTAGAAGAGTTATCTTCTATGAAGCAGCCTCTAATGATCATCAGGAACAATCACCGTAGAATGCGATCCCTGATTCTGACATCATCATGCATGGGCTCACTCAAAAGTCTGCTCATAGCATCTACGCTCAAAGGACCTGAACGGACAGTCCTGCCCTTGAGCGCCTCTGTCAGAACTCCTAACAAGGATCTGACTCCAGTAGGGGTAATATTCACCATGCAAGGCACTGGCTCCCCTCCAAACTCCATACCTGTGATAAATCGTCAATCCATTGGTGTCATCATCACCTCGTAATCCAGCAGATGGAGTGGTTGAGTCTGATGAAACCATCGCACAGACAATGCCCTGAGATAACCCCAGGGACAACGATGGGGAAGGATGTAGAAGAATGCCCCGAATACCAAATCATGCACTACAGCTCTGTAATCGGGATGAAGAGCCTGATACATGGAGTGTATATTAAACCAATTCCCTCGAGGTTGTGTGAAACTGGGAACCTGCATGAAATGCAAATCAACATCAAAACCCTTTAATCCTCATCAATAGGAAAGAAGGAAGATCAAAGTCTAACGCCATACCTCGTTAGCATGCAAGTACATCGAGGGATGTCTGCTCAAATCACCCAGAAGCTCTGGGTTTGCCACTTGAATACAAGGTAACTCCCTATGAGGGACATGTGCAGCAGGAGCGGGATCCTCAATCGGAATATCGTCCTCCACGTCCTCAATGTCTAGCACGTCTGCCGGGACTGGACGAATCACAGCCTCCACCAATTGACGAGGTTGTCTGGCATAACGGGGTCGAGGCACTTCAGAAGCCCTCCTCTATATACCAGAAGTGGTCCTATGGGAACTGCTCGGCTAATCCGGATCCATAATATTTGGACAACAAGTCTCCAAATCACCTCATAAAGGGTGTGGTATTTCTTTACCTGGAGATTTTTAGAATGCATTTTTATGACTATATGCATGCATGCATTTACTTTATAGACAATAGAGTTAAAATGCATGACAATTCAATGCCTACATTTTGGAAAAATGTTGCCATAGTCCTCTTTGAAAATAAGACTATCCACATGCACATAGGCATGTCTAGGTGGCCATTCAGTAGCACACCTGCCCCAAAGCCATATACATAATATATGCATTAAAAATCAAAATCATACATGCATAATGTTAACCTCAATATCAGGAGTACTTTTCCTTTCTACCTTTTGCTCATTGAACCTCAAATAGGACAAAAAATAGCAGAAAAGGTGCTAATTTAACTGTCTCAAAAGTCAAATTTTTTCACATCATTATGTTCAGCATGGTTTAATACTAACATTTACTATGTTGAATATTTTTATCAAGTCATTTGTGCATACATAATCACTACTATGTGTTTAGATGCATTTCATGCGATAATTCAAAATCCAACAGATAAAAACTGGAAAAAAATACTTGCATACATTGCCAGGATAGTGCAGAACACTTGTACGGTGACAGAATTTGCAGAAAATGGCCTGAACTTAGCAAATCTGAAGGAGGCTCGCAGATTTCTCTTCGCGAATCAAGTTAAAAATGACTTGTGAGACCAACCTGCTGGATTATATCATCCACGGTTGGCCGCAATCTCATCTGCGGCTGAAGCAGGTGCACTTGCGGCACCCCTATGTGGGCCCCACCCCTCCGGCTTGGTTCAATTAGAGTTGAAAAGGAGTTCTTGTCGACTAAAAAGGTCAAATCAGGAATAAAAATGCCACGTGCTGATCTTCTCAGATAAAAATTTGAGTCTGTACATCACTCATTGGTAGTCACCCGAACACGAGGTATACCCTACCAATGATCTCATTTGTTACAAATCACATCCGGAAATACCTTGTACAGGTTCGATGCCGCCAAATTCCGAGTCATTACCCTAAAAGATCCACGTAGATCCCCGACGGGGGTTACAACGTGAGTCCCCGATGGGGGCTACAACATGAGTCCCCGACAGGTGTTACAACATGAGTCCCCGACAGGTGTTACAACATGAGTCCCCGAAGGGGGTTACAACATGAGTCCCCGACGGGGGTTACAACATGAGTCCCCGACGGGAGTTAAAACGTGAGTCCCCGACGGGGGTTACAACGTGAGTCCCCGGCGGGGGTTACAACGTGAGTCCCCGACGGAGGTTACAATGTGGATCCCCGGCGGGGGTTATAACGTGGATCCCCGACGGGGGATTATAACATACATTCAAGTTGTTGACACATATATCAATGAAGGTCAACCAGCCTTGACGTTATCTCAGTCGATAGCGATTAAACCTATCGGAGCTCTAGAGTTATTCAAGGATTTCATGCTCAATTACTCATATTCCCCAGCGGATCCCTATAGAGTATCAGTTGTTGGTTCACATGTCAGCGAAGGTCAATCAACCTTGACAGTATATCCCACAGGATTTCTCAGCCGTTGATTCACATATCGGTGAAGTACACGTCAACGAAGGTGAAGCATCCGTGACAGCATTTGTTGTTGGCAGTAAATCTAATAGAATCTTAACATGTCCTAGCGATACCAACCAAGAAAGGACAATGTTATCAAACAGGATAGATGATGGAATATGTTATACACATCCTCAAACAGATTAAGCTTTATCCCCACAGATCTCTTACACATAAGTGGTACATCTTCAGGATCAAGTCGTTACCAAGGACATAGGAATTTGGTGATAACTCCAACATCAACATCCTAATAGATTCGAATTACGCATCAAATTTGGTCGTCATTGCCAATCCCCAGTTGAAGCAACAGGGAGACAACAATCATCCCCAACATGTTGGGTTACAACCCCGTACACATACATCATACATTTGCATCATGTTGCTACATATAGTACCATATTTGTCTTGTTGCATTTCAAGTGTCTAGGATTCTTTATCCTACCAATGCATCGCCATGCATGAGTATGATAAATAGGGGCATCTGTAGACACTTAAAATTTTCTGTACACCTGTCACTAACATTGCAGGAGGACAGATTCGTCTTTTAAGAGGGAACCCTGAAAGACAATCCATATCCATACTAGATACTACCGGAAGTTCAGCGTCAACCCCAGAACACACTGGGAGTAACAATTCCAACCTCGGAGATAACCCCGAGGCGTGCAGATCCAATACCGAAACACACACTGGAGAAGACCGATTAATCTCGGAGATAACCCCGAGGTATCCAGTCTCAGTCCCAATCATGGGAATAGACACCAACCTTGGTGATAACCCCAAGGAATGCAGTTTTGATGATAACCCCGAAAATGCTTGTTTCAAATGCAACCAGCTTCAATCTCAACGCTCACAACAAGATACTCCGTACCAATCCAGAGATAACACTGGGAGGACAGGCACACCTCAAAGATGACAATGAAGACCTTCAATAAATGCAGCAGTCCAATCTCAGCGAAGCTCTGAGCAACGTCTACTTTATCAGCCCAAACCGGCGATAACGCCGGTGAGGGGAAACATCTTCATCTCGCCAACACGATGCCACGCCACATCGTCTCAACATTTCATACACATCTCTACGCAATGATGTCCCACAAGAATCAAAGATAACCAATCCCGAGTGAATATTGTGCAGAGGTAATGGATAAAATTTGAAGCTTGAAGACCGGGGGGCATCGTCCTATCTTCAATAACTTCGTACAAACTCTAATCTTATGCCATTGTACAACTCTCGACAATGGCTGTCCGAAATAGGTCTTGTATACCTCAATCGGATGTCTGAATTGCACTTTTGAAAGTTCGAGTGGACATTACTGTGAGACCCCAGATTTTATGAATAAAGATTTAATTTTCTCGAAATAATTTTTTAATATTATGGTATTGATTTGATGTAATGTTATAGTTGTGGGTAATAGTTACAAATTTTACAAAGTAAGCAAGTGGTTATATAATATTTGATTGGTCGGGGAATATTCTTTTTGTCGGGGAATATCCGTACGACGGTACAATCATTGGTGGACCCCACAACGGAATTATTGTCGGATTGAGAAAATGACAAAAATACTTTATGAAAATAACGGAGGAAGTTTTACCGTTAACTGTTGAAACACCCGGTGTTAAAAGTACAGTAATACGCGTAGTTGCATAGTAGTACACGGTATTGATTATTGATGCTTATGTGAGAAGTCACTCAGTATTGTTCAATCGGGTATTCGGGACATTTTTCGTGTCAGATTACTATTCACGAGTTATTATTCATGAGTTACTATTCACGAATTACTATTCATGAGTTACTATTCACGGAGTATTATTCACCCGTAAAATATATTTCTATTTGGTCCAAATTATTTTTGGGTACAATATTAGTCCATGAGGAGATGTGCTAATTTTTCAGACCGTTGGTTGAAGTTATAATAGTAAATCAATATGGACCGCTGGTGGAAAGTTATAATAGTCAATCAATATAGATCGCTGGTTTAAAATTTTAATAGTAAATCAGTATGAACCATTGCTTTAAGTTTTAATAGTAAACCAATATGGACCGTCCATTTAAAAGTAAATCAATCTGGACCGTTCATGAATTAGTTACTATTCAGTTCATTTTCCTATAAATAGAAGCTCATTCCTTCATTATTTCTTACGAATTCACTGAAACTTTAGAGAGAGAAATTATAGAGAAATTATAGAAAAGTATCCTGCTACTTCCCTACTCTTATATTCAGTTTCTTTTATGGTAAGGGGTATTATTTCTTTTGTATTCATGAAGAGAACTTCTGTTATTCCATTATTTATTATTCTGTTGGAATAACCTGTATACGCGAGATACCCTATACTTGGTGAAATTATTCTGTTATTTCATTATTTATTATTATGTCGGAATATCCAGTCTGTGCGTTTACGCCGGACCTGGTTCCATTATTTAGTATTCTGTCGGAATATCCTGTCTGTGCGTTTACGTCGGACTTGGTTTCATTCTTTATTATTCTGTTGAAATATCATGTCTGTGCATTTTACGCCGGACCTGGTTTCGTTATTTATTATTCTGTTGGAATAACCTGCCTGTGCGTGCGGTCTATCGCATCCATGGTGATTTCTTTTGTTATTCCATTCTTTATTATACTCAGTTGGTTAAAACTTTGACTTCTATACTCCATGAAATTAGTGGAATATCCTTGATATTTGCGTTTCATCCAGTATCTTTTCATGAAAATATTCTTCTGAGCATTCTTAAATTTTACTCTACAAAGAAGTATCATGTTGACAATGTGGACGTTATTAGTTCCTGGATAAATTAATTTTTGAACTTGTTTTATTGAATTCTTATATCATTGTCATCATCTTCATGTTTATATTATGTTGAAAGTTATTTGTGGCCTATAGTGCATAGATGAACTTGGTATGATTATGACCAGGGATTAATCGGTATAATCATAACCGTAATATTACAAATGATGTGGAAAAAGTCCTCATTGGCCCGTAGTGCATTGATGGACAGTTTTTGGTATGATTATGGCTATGGATTCTCTTTGTCCATAATGCAAAGATGAATTGTTTTATGGCATGATCAGGACCGTTGATGAAAACATGATTATCTTTAGCCGTAGTGCATGGATAATTCATGGTCGTGATACTAAAGAATATCCTTGGCCATAGTGCAGAGTGATTCGATGATGTGGATTATTTATTAAGGTGAATCCCAGCGATAAAAGTGATGAAAAACCTTTTAAATCATAGAAGAAAGTAGATTTTATTCCCTACTTGACTCTTCTAATGGATTGCTTATTCCGCTGCAGTTAAACTTGATAGTTTTTATATTATATCAGTTTAACACTGTTGAAGGCTAATGATAAATTATTCTGTATTATCTTAGTCATAATATTTCTTACTGGGCTAGTTGAGCTCACCCTTTCTTTCACTGTTCTCTTCAGGAAATGAGAACGTAGCTGGGACTAGTCAGGGAACAGAGTGATGATCCTAGATGTTTGCATTAGTAGTCCTCACTATTTTGTGAAATAGTATGATAATAATTGTAATGAGAACTCCTTTTGAGTTTTTATACTCTCTAGTAGACAATATTTGTATTCAAACTCACAGGTTATGTTTTTTCGTATTGTACACAACGGTTGTATAATTAAGTTGTATTTGAATTCATTACCTTGTATCTGGCGAACCAAGATGGGTAATGTATACCTGTTTTGGGGACGTCACAATTACAATGCCCGAGTATATGTACTACGAGACGACCCGAGAAACCCGGGCCCACCCGGGTTGCCTCTGGTAAACCTATGGCTCCATCCTCTATAAATAGAGGGCTTGGGGTGGCCATTTTGCAAGAGAAAACGGCGAGGAAGCCCAGCCCAATTTTCTCTGCACTCACCCCATACAATGTACTTTCTCATTTTAAACACATGCGAGCTCACATATAGCTTCTTTTGTACCTATAAAAGACAGTGTTTACCCACTTTAAAGATATAGAAGTCTTCTTTGGCAGTCAACTGTAAGCCTTCTCACACACTTTAAAGCCTTTCTCTTCATCTCTACACACACCCTTCTTCACGTTGAGAGTCGTGTTGCGCGCATTTGCCCGAATTTTGGTGCGTGGTTTTCATTATCGAGTTTTGCCTCGATTGAGCCTAGACTTCGGTCTAGGGTGCTTACTGCTTTAATATATATATATATATATATATATATATATATATATATATATATATATATATATATATAAACTGTGTGTCAAACTTTGTTCGATGAGCCTAGACTTCGGTCTGACACACAGTTTGACACACAGTTTATATATATATATATATATATATATATATATATATATATATATATATATATATACACACACACCTGGAGTTCACTTTGTGGTGATTGATCGCTTTTACAGCTTTCTTTACGTTTTGTCCTGTCTGGAGTTTACTTCGTGGCAGTTGATCGCTTTGTACAGTTTTCTTTATATTTTGTCCCGCCTGGAGTTTCCTCCGTGGCGGTTGATAGCTTTACAGCTTTATTTATGTTTTGTCCCGCCTGGAGTTTCCTCCGTGGCGGTTGATAGCTTTTACAGCTTTATTTACATTTCTTATCCCCCATGGAGGTGCTTCGTGGTTGGTGATCATGTTTATATATATATATATATATATATATATATATATATATATATATATATATAAAAGCTATATATATATATATATATATATATATCTGCTTACTGCTTTCATAAAAATTGCGGTATCATGTGCGCCTAGGAATCATGTGATCACAGATTCAGCCCATCGGATCTAGATTCAGTTCCCATGATGGACATTTTCAGTTGTAAGCAGCTTGTAAATTATTCTGTGGTGTCTGAATTTCCTCAGATGGTTTCCATACCCATGAGGAAGTCGGTATTATTTTGTACATTATTTTCGTACGGATGCCTCACATCTTTAAAATAAAATCAATCAAGCCGAATACTTAATAAAATGGGAGTGTAAAAGGTCTCAATTACTATTGAGCATCGGGTTTGAAAAACCTCTTTTATAAAACATCACTGCTATATCTTGCTTAAATTTGAATTTTTACAAAAATTCAAACCCTGTGTATATAGGTGCGAACGAGGCCTCACACTACTTTCAAATAACAGCACATTGACCCCCCCCCCACACACACATTCAGATAGTAGTTTATTGAAAAGAGGCGGTCGCCGTGGTAACACGGATGTCGGGGGTGCCTAACACCTTTCCTGTGCATAACCAAGTCCCCGGACCCTAATGAATCTCGGTTTCACCGACCTGTTTAGCAGTGTCACATCACTGGGTCAATGTCCAAACCTTTTTCTCGGTTGTGTTGGTACAACCATTTAAAAAACCAACTGGCAACTCTTAACAGTCCATCGTCGACATTATACATGTCGGACCTTTTTCACTTATTTTTTCAAACAAATCTCACCTAAAATGAGAACACCAAAGAACAAGTAACGGAAAGGGACATCTAAAAATCCTAACGTCGATAATAGCTAAAATGCAAAATATTTTTTTTCTTTGTTTTCATTCATTCCCTGAATCGCAACCTTTACAATTCTTCTTTATACTATAATCATATTTATTACATGATTTATTTAATCTGAATAGATATGAATATATGTAAAATTCATTATTTTAAACATATTCCTAATTCAGAACAAATGATCTTCATCTATTGAATTATTCAAAGATTTACTTCTCTATAGTTTACACATGTAAATACCATCAAATGATTCAACACAATCTCAATTAACTCATTAGTCTTCTTTTCATGCCCTCCTAATCACGATAGATTGCATCATACCTTTAACCTGCAAATTAAGCAAGATTGAGCACGACGGTCCAGCAAGTCTAACAGTCTATCATGCATCACATAGCACATAGGTTTCACATTCAATTCATGCATTTATATTCTTGGTGTTCAAGCATATTACAAATGCATTATCACATTTATATCATGTTGGTAGCAACATAAATACCATAGCATACTACACATGTCATGTACATGTCATTCATTGCACATATATATTGAGTTCCCCGACTTAATTCAATAATTAGTCATAATTTGATATTCATCATTCACAAAGCAAATAATGCAGTTCATAGGTATTACATACTTATAAACATAAATCATGCTAACAGTTATCTATAGCAATTATAAGTCCACATAAATAAACTGAGAAACTTGCCTTGTGTGCTGTTTAATGTTATAACTTATCTACTCAGTGATGATCATCCTACACAAATTGAGTATATATTCATACACACATTAGTGTCACATATTAAATTCGCATACTCAATGTAAACTAATTTATTTATATTAACTATAATCTTTTGTTCTCGTCATAAAACTATTTCACTTTTTTTAGAAACTTTTGTCTGATATAACCCTTTTATGTCCAAAAAGGTTCCATAAAGGCTTTAGTATATAAATACATTACGTTTCAAGTTATAAATCCTTTATAACCCATTTTATAGATATTTCTTACCTTCTATACGTGTACTTGAATTTACATAGTTTATTGATGGTTTATTTTGCATGTACATAGATCATTTATTGAACCAGACAAATTTATAGCTCTCATAACTTTTATTTATTCGCAATAGTCCATGTGCTAAACCATTTTGTAACCACGTATACGGATGTCTTATACTTTTAGTTTACATAACTTATCCATAGCTTATTAGTAAATAGAACTCGTCTTTTCATATGTATATTAGTTTTATACATATGTTCCATTAATGGATCCTCGACTCCGTTCGTATAATCTTTGTTTCGTATTTTTAAAAAACTCTTTCGTTATCAAATTTTATTTTCAATATAGCTTTAAATTCATACATATGTCATTACGTAATTCCGTGTTCAAAATCTTTGTTTCGAACTCCGGAAACCATTCGTTTTTACATTCCTAGGTTCAATATAATTTCAAACGGGTTTGCGCATTTCATTATGCTACATATACATTTTACATATCATTTCCCAAATTACGCTCGCATAGTTATGAAACTTACGTTTATATTACATTTTTAATGTTTTCTTTACATTTAAAATGAGTTTTCGAGATATATAAACACTATATAATATCTATACATCTCTCTCGGTGTTTTGTTACATGTTAAACAGCCACAGAACCACCCAAAAGCATTGCGAGAAAATCGAACGCTGAACAGCCCATGGCTGCTGCTATCTGCTGCTACCACAAGGCAGCAGCCCCCACCTTTGACACCCACTTCGCGGCTTAATAGCTTGCAATCTACTTATCCAATCGTAAGGCATTTTTAGTATGTTTTTCATGGCATACGAGACTATTTTTAAGAAATACTAACCTCTCATTTCGGGTTTGTTAAGTAGTCTAAACAGTGCCAAAAATTGACGTTCATAGCAGTTTTCAATTTTTTTCCAGCTTTTCCCTCTCTCGCTAAAACAGTCATAACTAATTCATTTCAAAACATTTTTGAGCGATTTTTGAGCGCACGCGAAGCTAACTTTTGGGGCTACAACTTTCATTCTTTGACTATTTCTATATTCAAAACAAAGAATTCCAGAAAATTCGGGCAAGGGGACTGCTCCGAATTTGTTAGACAGATTTAACGCCGCTACTTTGAACGGTCATAACTCGTTGATCCGAAATCGGAATTAGTTCATTCCAGAGTCTACGGAAAGCTTATTCAGTGTACTACACATCCCCAAAAGCCCAAAAGTTTCTGGAAACATATACTAGACCCGAAATTAGCCTCAAGGTCAGCAGTCATACTAGTTTTCAACTTTTCGTTTGGTCTCAAAAATATTTCCTCTCTTGATTCGATTCACCCAAACCCTCTAATTAGTTATATATAATGTTTATATATATAACTCAAGTCTCGGCTTCGCTTAATTTTCATTTTTTTACAAAAATAGTCCTTAGAAGACTTTTAGCGAACACATAATGTGCGTTGCTTTAAAATTCAGTTTTCATAGAGTTTGGTTTGTGTTCTAGCCCAATTTTTCACACCTTATTACTCCACACAACCACGCTAATATTTATGGCTCTAATTCAGTCCACAAGGATCCAATTTTTAACGAAAACCATACATGAATATACTTACATTAACTAGTTTACCAACTTTAAGTAAACTTTGTATACTCCATTTCATTTGATAATAATTAGCTATATCACATATCAATATTGCTACATACCAGAATTCATGTCAGTTAATTTACCCAATTCATAAATTACCTGTCTTTGCCAAACTAACTTGAATTTCCAGCACTTTTGATAATTTCTTAGCTACTTCGCGATTTTGTATCTTGCAATCCTTTTATCCTATTGTTCCCAAATTTTGATATGTTCCACATGGTACTACATAGTATTTTATAAAAATATACTATGCCCAATTCGGACTCGTTATAACCTGATTTCATAGGCTTGAAAATGCGATGTTAGCCTCTTTTTCATCAAATTCAAATGTTTAGACCATCTTCAAAACTTGCTTTGAGTTTGATTTTGATTCAGCCAATTAGCTTAATTAACATCTTAACACATATATAAAGGTTACCTATCCTCAAGCTTTGCTTAATTTTTGATTTTTAAGAATTAAACCTCTTTGAGGTATTTTATCAAACATTATCTGTGCATAGTTTATTTTTCAGATTTTCATAGATGTTTAGGTACTATTTAGCCATGGATTTTTATGATAATCCTTCCTTCATATAATCCCTTTACTGCACACATATATATCTGATTCATGCTAGTTTCTTAATCACAGATATTTCCCAACTAATTGATACACATAAACTTAGTTCATAACTGTTAATAATTTATACTAACTGTTTTAACAAATTAATTAACTAACTTCATTACCTTGCCAATTCACAACCCAACACAGTAGTTTTATCATCATTCACATATATATTTACTAACTTTATATAAATATAGCATGAACATATGGCTTACCTTGCTTACTTAATGTGCTTGTTGAAATTCTAGCTTTGATGATCAATTATATATAGAAATCCTTTTATTGCTATGTGTTTCTGTTCTTCTTCAAGTCAGTACAACATTTCAATTCCTTGCTAATTTCGTTGGGTCTAGCCAAAATTGAGAGATATTTGGTGAAGGTTTGAGAATTGTGCAAACTTAATAGTCAGAGAAAAAGAGAGATGAACTGGAACGAATTGAAGAGGGAACGAGGACTGCAGATGGTTTTTGAGTGTTTAACTCTTTCTAACTTTCTTGCTCTTCTCTGTCTTC
This sequence comes from Panax japonicus, assembly GCA_020205505.1. Taxonomy (NCBI): domain Eukaryota; kingdom Viridiplantae; phylum Streptophyta; class Magnoliopsida; order Apiales; family Araliaceae; genus Panax; species Panax japonicus. The sequence goes on along the minus strand of CM035094.1, from coordinate 37,395,343 downwards.
CTCCCACTTACGGTAACAAGGGAGGAAAAAGATAAATAACGCCCAACTTGGTCACCAAGCTTGCAACAGTGCAAGGGCACTTAAGAAATTAACCAATTTAGCTTAATTAACTGATTAAACCAATTATTCTTTTAATGCTCTTGTTAATTAATTTAATTACCCAACCTTAGTAACTTAATTTAATCAAATAAGTTACTACATAAATCTCCTTAATTTATTCTACCCTCTTGGAATCATATAATTTACATAACCCATCTTTGATATATAAATTATATAAATATAACACAACATATTCAAATTACATATTTATTTTATAAATGTAAAATAAATATGCTACACATAATTTCTTATGTAAATACAATTATTTACATACCCAAGATATTATAATATAATATCCTTACTTCATTATCATAAATTCAATTAAGAATTTATTTACTTTCTTAAGATATTAAGATAAATATAATATCTTTTCTTTATTAAATTAATTTTATATAAGAATTTATTCCAAAACTCTTGGATAACATATATATAAATATTATATGCTTAACCCGCCTCTTTTTGCCTCATTACGCAAATTGTTCCCACAATTTTATTCTCCTGTATATATATATATATATATATATATATATATATATATATATATATATATATATATATATATATATATATATATTAACTTGCAAATATTATTTATAATGCACATGTACTCACATCACATATAGAAAATAAATAATAAATTTATTCTCTCACCTTATAAATTGTTTATTTTAATTTATTTATATATAGTAAGTATAACTTAATATATTTACCTTATAAATGGAAATTTATTCAGTAAATAAGATATTATAATTAAAATAATATCTTTTTTTTATTAAAATAATTCAATTCTAGATTTATCTTAATATCATTTATTTAAAGTATACAATAATTCTTGTATACTAATTACTTTTTTTTCCCCTTCTATAAATTGTTTTCAACAATTTAACTGTAATAAATATAATAATATACTTACTACATTAAAAACATACATACATTACATCCAATAATGTAATACATGATTTCTTCAATAAAATGGTGGTTATACATTAAGTATATATTTAACTAGCTATAACCCGTGCCTGAAGGCACGACGTAACGAAAAATTAAATTAAAATTTGAAAAATATTACATTATCTAAAGACACATATCACCACAACAATTAATACATACTCAATCATCAATACATATCCAACCACCAAAACATCGAGCTAGTCGGTACTAATTTCAAGAAATTTTGGCAAAATTTCTTTTAAAAATAAATATCCAAAAAATTTTAAACCTGTCTACAAAACTTACAATCATCATTACACATCTAAATCACAAAAAAAATTATCATTTCATACCCAAAATCATCATAACCATGTATAATTAGTTAACTTTACAAAATACGGAACACACAATCATCAACACATATCTAAACTGGAATGAGAGAGAGAGTAGCTGACGTAAACTTGATGTGACATTTGTCTATTTTCTCTCTCCGCTCTGTTTTATATTATAGATGCCACCAATTCACCACATTAAAATAATTTAATATTATAGATTATTTTAATTTTACTCATCTCATTTCCTTTAATAAATTGCCCCTACAATTTATTTACATATAATAAATATATAATACCAATATATTTATTAAGCATAAACATCACATATTGCATAGTTCATACCCGCTTATGCAATATAAAATCATGCAACATATTATCTAATAAGAACTTTATTTATTTAATTCTTATTTTAATATTACCCAAAAATTTGGGCTATCACATTTTTCCCTTTATAAGGATTCCGTCCCCGGAATCACAATACCGAATCATTCTTAATCGGTTTAGATCCTATTCTTTCTCGTAACCTTATCATTGAATCGTTTCAACGTACCATTTCCTTAGATTTTTCTTAAAGATTTTATATAAATCCTCTATCTCCACTATAGGCTTTAAACTTTAACCCTTAATTTAATTATTCAAGATATTTTAAATTTTCGGGTTGTCACACGACTAAATTTAAAATGGAGGTATAGATGAAGGTACTATACTGTAATTATTTTTTTCATATGTATAGAACTATTGATTCACATGAATGTACTATTAATTCACATGAATGTACTACTAATTCACATGATGTTCTATTAGGGGAGGTGGTGCAAGTTTGATAATACTTGCAGGAATAAATTAAAAATGAAAAAAAAGATGAAGGTATTATATTGTAGTATTTCGAGCCCCAAAACGTGCAATTATCGAAACTATGTTTTCCTATAAATAAAAGCTCATTCTTCTTTCATTCTCACCAATTCACTAAGACTCACAAGAGCAACTGTGACGCCCCCAAAATTAGGTATACATCACCCATCTTGAGTCGTCAGATATATGGTAAAGAATTTAAAATACAACTTAATAATACAACTGTCGTGTACAATACGACAAAACAAAAATTGTGAGTTTGGATACAAATATTGTCTACTAGAGATTATACAAACTCAAAAGGAGTCCTTGTTACAATTATTATCACACTATTTCACAGAATAATGAGGACTACTAATACACCATCTAGGACCATCACTCTGTTCCCCGACTAGTCACAGCTACGTTCTCATTTCCTGAAGAGAACAATGAAAGAAAAAGGGTGAGCTCAACTAGCCGAGTAAGAAATATTATGACTAAGATAATGCAGAATAATTTATCATTAGCCTTAAACAGTGTTAAACTGATACAATATAACAAATATCAAGTTTAACTGCAGCGGAACAAGCAATCCATTAAAAGAGTCAAGTAGGGAATAAAATCTACTATCTTCTATGATTTAAAAGGTTTTTCATGACTTTTATCGTTAGGACTCAGCTTAATAAATAATCCACATCATCGAATCACCCCTGCACTACGGCCAAGGATATTCTTTAGTATCACGACCATGAATTATCCATGCCCTACGACTAAAGATAATCATATTTTCATCAACGGTCCTGATCATGCCATAAAATAATTCATCTTTACACTACGGCTAAAGAGAATCCATAGCCATAATCAAACCAAAAATTGTCCATTAATGCACTACAAGCCAATGAGGATTTTTTTCACATCATTTGTAACATTACGGTCATGATTAGACCGAATAATCCCTGGTCATAATCATACCAAGTCCATCTATGCACTACAGGCCACAGATGACTTTTAACAAAATATAAACATGAGGATGATGACAATGATATAAGAATTCAATAAAACAAGTTGAAGAATTAATTTATCTAGGAAATGATAACGTCTAAATTGTCAACATGATATTGCTTTATAGAGTAAAATTCAAGAATGCTCAGAAGAATATTTTTATTAAAAGATACTGGATAAAGCGCAAATATCAAAGATATTCCATAAATTTAATGGAGTATAAAAGTCAAAGTTTTAACCAATTGAGTATAATAAAGAATGGAATAACAAAAGAAATCATCATGCATGTGATAGACCGCACAGGCAGGTTATTCCAACAGAATAATAAATAACGGAACCAGGTCCAGCGTAAAACGCACAGACAGGATATTCCAATAGAATAATAAAGGATGGAACCAGGTCCAGCGTAAACGCACAGATATGATATTCTGACAAAATAATAAATAATGGAACCAGGTCCGGCGTAAACGCACAGACAGGATATTCCGATAAAATAATGAATAACGGAATATTAGAAGAATGTCAACATGTATAGGGTATCCCGCGTATACAGGTTATTTCAACAGAATAATAAATAATAGAATAACAGAAGTTCTCTTCATGAATACAAAAGAAAGAATACCCCTTACGGGTACAACAAATAATATTCCCTACCTTAGAAGAAACTGGATATTGGAAAAGTGAAGTAACAAAATATTTTTCTTCTTTCTCTCTATAGTTTCTCTCTCTAGAGTTTCAGTGAATTCGTAAAAAATAATGAAGGAATGAGCTTCTATTTATAGGAAAATGGAATGAATAATAACTAATTCCTGAACGGTCCAGATTGATTTACTATTAAATGGACGGTCCATACTGGTTTACTATTAAAACTTAAAACAACAGTCCATACTAATTTACTATTAAAACTTTAAACCAGCGATCCATATTGATTTACTATTATAACTCCACCAGCGGTCCATATTGACTTACTATTATATCTTCAACCAACGGTCAAAAAAATTAGCACATCTCCTCATGGAATAATATTGTACCAAAATACCCGAATGCACAATACTAGAGTGAATAGTAACCGGGTGAATAATAACTCGTGAATAGTAACTCGTGAATAATAACTCATGAATAATAACTCGTGAATAGTAACTCATAAATAGTAACTCGTGAATAGTAACTCATGAATAGTATCTCCTGAATAGTAGCTCGTGAATAGTGACTCATAAATAGTAACTCGTGAATAGTAACTCCGACACGAAAAGTATCCTGAATACTCAATTGAAAAATATATCCTCTAGACATCAATTATACTAACACAATTAAGTCCAACACAATGGAACTATAAAATTCATCTTTAATCAACATGAACTTATTCATCATTAATATTATAATTCACAATATTTAACAACCAGGTTGTTCCCAAGAAAGATGGGGCTTTCCGATAAGGATTTCTCCTTATTGGCGCGAAATTAGGTGACCAAACCTCTTCTTGACAGAACTTCTAGACATTGTCAATATTACAAATAATAATATGAATAACTTTGTCGTCTCAATTATTGATTTAATAATATATCATATAATGCAGATGATACTGTAACAATAATTGATTCAATAATACGAGAGATATGATGCAGCAATTACTGTAGCAATAATTAAGTATAACTGAGTGACTTCTCACGTAAGCATCAATAATCAATACCGTGTGCTACTGTGCAACTACGCGTATTACTGTACTTTTAACACCGGGTGTTTCAACAGTTAACGGTAAAACTTCCGCCGTTATTTTCATAAAGTATTTTTATCGTTTTCTCAATCCGACAATAATTCTGTTGCGGGGTCCACCAATGATTGTACCGTCGTATGGATATTCCCCGACAAAAAGAATATTCCCCAACCAATCGAGTATTATATAACCACTTGCTTACTTTGCAAAATTTATAAATATTACCCACAATTATAACATTACATCAAATCAACACCATAATATTAAAAAAAATTATTTCGAGAAAATTAAATCTTTATTCATAAAATCTGGGGTCTAACAGCAATTATAGAGAGAGAAGCTGTAAAGATAAAGAAGAAGAGAAGTCTGCTACTTCACTATTCCAGTATCCAGTCGTCTTCTGAGGTAAGGGATATTATTTTGTTTAGTATTCATAAGAATAATATTTTCTTCTATACTCTGTAGTATGTGAGAAATATTATTTCGTCTCGTATTCTTGATTATACCCTCATTTTGTTAAAGTATTGCTTCTATACTCTGTGAAACTAGTAGAATATCCTTGAAATTTGTGCTTTATCTATTATCGTTTCACAAGGATATTTTCTGTATATTCTTGTTAAATTTTAAGCTTTTTATGCCGGAGTACTGTCCATGAGTAGTATTCATTTTTATGGTACTATTCACAAAGTACTATTCACAGGGTACTATTCACGGGTACTATTCATGAGTACTATTCACAAAGTACTATTCACGGGGTACTATTCCCGAAGTACTATTCACTCGGGTACTATTCACCTGGGGAATTGTTCATGATAAAAATTGATTTCTTTGTTGTCCAAATCATTTTTGATACAATATTATTCTTGAATTTTACTTCACAAAGCAGTATCATGTTGACAATTTGGACACTATTGAATTCTGGATAAATTAAGTTATAAATCTTTAAAATTGTATCATTTGCCTTCTTTTAATTGAATTCTTATATCATTGTCATCATCATCATGCTTATATTATGATAAAAGTTATTTGTGGCTTACGTGCATATATGTACTATTGATTGTTTTGATTATGACCAGGGATTATTCAGTATAATTATGACCATACTGTTACAAATAATGTGGTAAAAGTCCTCATTGGCTCGTAGTGCATTGATGGACAGTTGTTGGTATGATCATGACCATTGATGAGTACATGAATATCCTTGGCCCATAGTGCAGGGATGATTCGATGATGTGGTTTATTTATTAAGTTGAGTCTAAGCGATAAAGTTGATAAAAAACTTTTTAAATCATAAAATATAGTAGATATCATGTTCTACTTGACTCTTCTAATCGATTGCTTGTTCCGCTGCATTTAAACTTGATGTTTATTGTATTTTATCAGTTTAACACTGTTGAAGGCTAACGATAATTTATTTTGCATTATCTTAGTTATAATATTTCTTACTGGGCTAGTTGAGCTCACCATTTTGTTTTCATTATTCTCTTCAAGAAATGAGAACGTAGCTGGGACTAGTCGGGGAACAGAGTGACGGTCCGAGATGGTGGCTATAGTAGTCCTCACTATTTTATGAAATAGTGTGATAATAAAAGTAATGAGGACTTCATTTGAGTTTGAATATTGTCTATGAGACAATATTCGTGTAAAAACTCTAAGCTACGATGTTGTCGTATTGTATAAAAGAAGGTTGTATTTGACTTATGTACCATGTATTTAGCAACTTAGAATGGGTGATGTATACCTATTTTGGGGGCGTCACAGTTGGTATCAAAGCTTGGGGATATAATCCCTAGCTGAGATGTGAGACTAAAACTAGGAGGAGAGAGCCGGGAAATTCCTTTGTTTGTATGACATACCTAAGTTTATTTGGTATTTATTTGGTCGGTCAAAGTATAGGGATAATATGTGACATGTCAATTTACCCTTGTTTTGTGGCAGTATTTGAAAATGGCATCCAAAAATGTTGAGATAAACTATGAAGCACATGAGACCGTTGAGTCACCAACGATCAATACCCAGGATAATGTGCATTAGGATGGCAATAATCCTCAGGAAAACAAGAACACTGACCAAATGATGAATGATGGGATGTTCAGAGGCTTTATGTAATTCATGCAACATCAGGTGAGAACGAATCATATTCAAAATGCAGGTAGAAACACTGGAAACTCTCAGACGGTCACCGCTAAACAATTCAAGGAGCTGGGACCACCGGAGTTTATTTGAGAGCCAAAACCACTTAAGGCAAAGACGTGGATAAAGCATATCACCAAGATATTTGATGCCTTGGGATGCTCCGAGGTGCAAAAGGTTCCCTTTGCCACCTTCATGTTGTGAGGAGAGGCAGATTACTGGTGCAAATATGGAAAGTGTACTCAACCTGCCGCACTGAAGATGTCCTGGGAGAAGTTCCAAGAACTGTTCAACAATAAGTACTTTCCCGAAAGTATTCGTCACATGAAGGAGGTAGATTTTATCAAGCTGGAGCAAAACAATATGACTGTGTCACGGTACTAAGCTAAGTTTGCCGAGTTGTCCCGGTTTGCATCCCACTTTGTTGATAATGAGGAGAGAATGATGCGAATGTTTCTAAGAGGTTTGAAACCTAAGATACATCAATACCTAATTTCTCACAAACTGTGTTTATATTCAAATATTATAAATAGGGCTCAGTTATTGGAGCACGATAATGATTCAACCCAACCAAGAGAGAGCAACCGACAAATCGATAATACCAGTGGTAGTAATCATCGAAGCGATGACAACAAACGTGGAAGGAATCAACATGCCAGAAATGGTAACTAATTCGGTGGTAATCATGGCCAAGACAATAAAAGTGGGAATTTCAAGAAGAGGGGATTCAATAATGATGGAAAGATGTCAGCACCAACACCTGTTGTTAAGGAAGGAGAACGACCGCCGGTCGTATGTTACAAATGCGAAGGAGAGGGACACATCAGTCCAAACTATACGCAGCAGTCTAAAACATGTTACAATTATGGAAGAGAAGGTCACCTAGCCCAATTTTTTCGTGCACCGAAGTCAAGTCTAGCTAGGATGGAGGCATCAAAGGTCGTCCCAGACAAGACAAAACCGGTAGTTCAAGGGAGAGCGTTTGTCGTAACCTCCCAAAAAACGAGGAATCTAAACGAGATGATCATGGGTAAGCTAATCATAAACTCTAGTGAAGTATATACCTTATTTGATACTGGTTCTACCCATTCTTTTATATCTCCTACTTGCGCTCAACGTTTAAATTTGACTCCGGAGAAATTAGACTTTGACTTATCTGTTGAAACTATGTTGAGAGAAATATTCATTACATCCACTGTTTATAAGTCTTGTTTGATCCAAATCGGCACTCGCACATTACCTTTCGACCTTATTACTTTTAAAATACTTGCATTTGATGTGATTTTAGGGATTGATTGGTTAACTACTCATCATGCTAAAATTGATTGTTTTCGTAAGGTTGTTCGCTCTCATATTCCTAACCAACCTATTATGCAAATTCAAGCAACCAAACCACTAAAGTCAATCACTGTCATATCAAGCCATAAAGCTATTCGTTTATTGAAAAACGGATGTCAAGCATTCTTAACACATGTCATGGATTTAAACAAAAATACGTCATATTTGAATGATATTCTATTGTTAATAAATTTCCTGACGTATTCCCTGAAGAACTTCTTGGCCTGCCCCAAGAGAGTCAAATTGAATTTTGTATCGACCTTGAATTTGGTACAAAACCCATTTCCAAAGCCCCATATCAAATGGCTCCTATTGAACTTCTAGAGTTAAAAACCCAACTACAGGAATTGTTAGACATCGGTTTCATTCGTCCTAGTACATCTCCTTGGGGTGCTTCTGTTCTACTCGTGAATAAGAAAGATGGAAGTATGCGACTTTATATTGATTATTGGACGTTGAATCATGTCACCATCAAAAATAGGTACCCATTACCTCGTATTGATGATCTGTTTGACCAGTTGCAAGGCACCAAATTCATTTCAAAGACCGATCTTCGTTCCAAATATCATCAATTAAAGTTTAAAACTGATGACATATCAAAGACTGCTTTCAAAACTCAGTACGGGCATTACGAATTCCTAGTCATGTCTTTTGGATTGACTAATGCTCATGTTGCCTTCATGGATATGATAAACCGAGTATTCAAGGAATATTTGGATCACTTTGTGGTCGTCTTTATTGATAACATCCTTATTTACTCCAAAAGTCGTGAAGATCATGAACAACACTTGAGACTGATACTCCAAAAGCTTCGTGAAAACAAGTTATATGCCAAGTTGAAGAAATGCGAGTTCTGACTTAAGGAAATAGCATTCCTTGGGCACGTGATATCAAATCACGGAATATCTGTTGACCCGGCAAAGATTAAAACAATTCAAAGCTGGGAGCAACCTAAGTTAGTGACCGAAGTACATAGCTTTTTGGGCTTAGATGGTTATTATCGGAGGTTCGTGGAAGGATTTTCTCGAATCGCTACTCCATTAACTCAGCTGACTTGAAAAGATACAAAATTCAGTTGGAGCGATGAATGTGAGAAGAGTTTTCAAGAACTCAAGAGGTGTCTCATTTCAGCACCTGTTCTGACAATACCAGCTGATTCGGAGGGATTTGTCATATACAGCGATGCTTCAGGCAAAGGTTTAGGATGTTTTTTAATGCAACATGGGAAAGTCATAGCATATGCCTCACAATAACTAAAAGAATATGAGAGGAATTATCCTACTCATGATCTAGAGTTGGCAGCTGTCATTTTTGCGCTTAAAATTTGGAGGCATTACCTGTATGGGGAGAAGGTGGAGATCTATACGGATCATAAAAGCCTCAAATATTTCTTCACTCAAAAGGAACTCAAATACGACAATGTAGATGGCTTGAGCTATTAAATAATATTTTGTTCCATACTCTGTAGTATGTGAGTAATATTATTTCGTCTTATATTCCTGATTATACCCTCATTTTGTTAAAGTATTGCTTCTATACTCCGTGAAATTAGTAGAATATCCTTGAAATTTGTGCTTCATCTAGTATCGTTTCACAAGGATATTTTCTACACATTCTTGTTAAATTTTAAGCTTTTCATGCCGGAGTACTGTCCATGAGTAGTATTCATTTTTACGGTACTATTCACAAAGTACTATTCACAGGGTACTATTCACAAAGTACTATTCATGGGGTACTATTCATATAGTACTATTCACAGGTACTATTCATATGTACTATTCACTGATACTATTCACTAGGTACTATTCACCCGGGTACTATTCACTCGGGGAATTATCCGTGACAAAAATTGATTTCTTTGCTGTCAAAATTATTTTTGATACAATATTATCCTTGAATTTTACTCCACAAAGCAGTATCATGTTTACAATTTGGACATTATTTAATTCTGGATAAATTAAGTTATAAATCTTTAAAAATTTATCATTTGCCTTCTTTTAATTGAATTCTTATATCATTGTCATCATCATCATGCTTATATTGTGATAAAAGTCATATGTGGCTTACGTGCATAGATGTACTATTGATTGGTATGATTATGACCAGGGATTATTCGATATAATCATGACCGTAATGTTACAAATGATGTGGTAAAAGTCCTCATTGGCCCATAGTGCATTGATGGACAGTTGTTGGTATAATCATGACCATTGATGATTACATGAATATCCTTGGCCCGTAGTGCGGGGATGATTCGATGATGTGGTTTATTTATTAAGCTGAGTCTCAGCGATAAAGTTGATGAAAAACCTTTTAAATCATAGAAGATAGTAGATATCATGCTCTACTTGACTCTTCTAATGGAATGCTTGTTCTGCAACAGATATACTTGATGTTTATTGTATTTTATCAGTTTAACACTGTTGAAGGCTAACGATAATTTATTCTGCATTATCTTAGTCATAATATTTCTTGTTGGGCTAGTTGAGCTCACCCTTTTGCTTTCATTATTCTTTTCAAGAAATGAGAACGTAGCTTGGACTAGTCGGCGAACAGAGTGACGGTCCGAGATGGTGGCTATAGTAGTCCTCACTATTTTATGAAATAGTGTGATAATAAACGTAATGAGGACTTCATTTGAGTTTGAATATTGTCTATGAGACAATATTCGTGTAAAAGCTCTAAGCTACGATGTTGTCGTATTGTATAAAAGAAGTTTGTATTTGATTTATGTTCCATGTATTTGATGACTCAGAATGGGTGATGTATACCTATTTTTGGGGCGTTACACCTTTCCTCTACTGTTACTCCCAAGTTTGCTCGTTGAGTTGATTTTACTCGACTCTACGATCATTCGAGGTTGGAAAGTAGTGGCTAGGTTACTCTTCTCTTTTCTGAAACCTAAGACATCATGGGATTTTATTCCTTGGAATATTGATTTAATCAGAAGGGTAGGGTTGGACTGGTTCTTCCTTTTGTGAGGATTTTACAAATGTAATTCTTTTACTGAAACTTAAAGCATTATTAGGGCTAGATTCCTTTATCTTTTTCCACACACGGCTTTGAGGTGGATTCCCCAAAGCCTAAACATGTTCTGTCAGATGCACTTCTCTGACTAGAGAGCAGAGAGTCCATGGATGAAGAGGATTTATTCCATATAGAGATTATCTATTCTAGTTCCTCAATTTTAGAGGTTAGATTTGACTCTTGTTGGGTAAAATCTAGTACGCACAGAATGAAAGTATACGTGGTCAACAAGTAATATAATAGTAAGTAAAGTATCATTCCCTCAGAGACTTAATAAGACTTTCAACCTCACAATTACCAATTTCTTATTAATTATAATTTTATTAAACTAATCAATTTCCAGTTTGTAACTAACAGTATTAAAACTATTAAAATCACCACACAATCAATAAATGCTAAAAACTAAATTTTCAAACAAATAATGGAGAATTAGGCTTTCGACTTCAATCTAAGCATCACTCAGATTATTACACCTTTATTCCAGTTTAATTCACTATCCCAGTTTATTAATCAAGAACACATATATAGAACTAGCCACCTCTCGATGCACTAATACCGTATTAACCCAAATCTACAGTTAAGATAGAATTACGTTAAACACCTTAATTAACTAACTCACTATATCTCTATGTAAATTACAATTAAAGAAGGTTGAAGTTCAAGTTCTTTTTCTGATTACATGCGATGTCAAGCATATCTCTACCCTAACATTCATCAAGATTCTATTTATTCACAAAAATCAAGAACACGTGCTATATTAACTAAGTCTAGACCCATATTTCATCTCTCGAGTTCATACAAGTCCACAAAGAATCGTTGATCAGGAAATTCATAAATTCAAGCTCATATTAATATAGATAAACTGGATAATAGCTTATTAGACTGAAATCAAAAATTACATAACGATCGTTCCACTTAAAGCTCCGTCTTAAGCCTAAAAAGTAATTAGTTCATAATAAATGAAACAAAAACTGAATAAATCAAAGATATCATCTTCTCAATTACTGAAATAAACTAAAGTAGAAGAATAACGCAGAACACCCTTCACTTTAGTCTCAATCCATAATCAATACGATCGTTCTTCAAAATCTCCACTCCGTTGCTCGCTATGAAAATCTGTGATTAATCTTCGTTAGTTGCTTTGCATGATGATTAATTAGTTGTTTGTTGAGCCATATATATCCAACATGAAGTCTTGGCCAAAATCTCATGTATATTAGAGTCCATGTGCCATGCAAAGTCTAATTCCCAAGTCCCAATAGAGTTCGACTCAGGCCAGGAGTGCCGATAATTCGGGACCCCCGCCCCAACGGGGGTTGTTCTGTTAACTGACTTTGACCAATTTCTCTACTTGCTCCAATTATGCTCCAAATGTGTCCTTTTCTTATCATTCACCACACCAACCACCCTACACACAAAATAACAAGAAACAAGAAAGAATGAACATGAACGCAAAGAATTAACAATGATTATGCTTAAAATGGACATTGATTCGCGGATATTAAATCCACTCATCAAAATCCCCCAAACTTAAATCGTGCTAGTCCTCGAGCACAAAACAAACTACATGTTATGCAATGCAATGAGATTTACTTTATCTAATTGTCTATCTACGAATCCAACAGTATCATAGAATCAAATTTATTCCTTCAGCCTCAGAACATCCAAGCAAACACTACAACACTTCATAATAAAACCCATCAATAACTTCTTATCAATCCTCGAATCTTAGACTATCATCACTAATATAGTGTGTGTGTGTGTGTGTGTGTGTGTGTGTGTGATCAACATCCATGCCAACTGATTTAAATTCAAATTCAACACATAACCAATATCTTATTAGGATTCATACATAATAAACTCGAAAATTTCAAAAACAAACATATTCGAACTAAGATCAAACAATTGCCAAAATTAGGGATCCGAAGAAGGTATTCATGCTTTCTTTTTCCAATTAGGGGGACTCTTTGTCTTTATTTCCCGTCTTCTCTTTATATTTCTTTTTCTCCTTTTTTTAGATAAACCGTTGGTGAGTGCGTTTTACGCTCCATCTCATGCTTGTGTTTATGGGGAGTATTTCTCCTCAACCCACCACAAGACTCAACTAGCTTTTTTTATTTTTTTTCTCTGAAGCTTATATACCTTACTCTTTCCCTCAAACTTAGGTTCTTGCCTAATTTGTCGTTTTCACTGCGTATTATCGTCATTCTCTCATTTACACTAACAATATCCTTTAGAAACTGTTTATGTATTAATTTAAATTAATCAGTCAACGCAATGTTATTAACATGCAAACCTTTTTATACCAGTTTCAAACAAGCACAAGATCCGAGTCATGATTCAAAACTACATCACAGTTCTAACAATTAGTGTTGTATTTGTCTACGTAATCTAAATTTCATCATTGGCCATAATAAACATGACTACAAAGATTGTTGGATAAATGCAAAACAACACAATTCTAACTAAAAAAAATAACGTGAAACATAACATGACTGACATAAAACAACATAATTAAAACTAAATATGCTCCTAAGCTACTATGCAACTATATGATTACATCAATGCTAAAACTAATATGCAAAACTAACATGCAATACTAAATGCAAACCTAACTAATGACAATATGTATATAACATAAAATGTAAAATAAAACTAATTCCCCCAAACTTAATAACAACAATGTCCTCATTGTATGGATATAGCAATAAAATGAGTGAGGACTTCCCTGTAATTGCATAAGTCTGGGGTGGTGGTGGTTGATCTTCTTCCCTCGGAGTCACTTGGTGGAAACCTTGGCATTGGCATGGGCTGCTGATATGGAAATTGTGCAACTGGATTAAAGCTCTGGAGTGTCGTATTCAAAGATACGAACGACATGTTCATTGCATCAAACATGTGGTCTTGTCTCGCAGCAAGCCGTCGCATCTCCCTCCGTGATACCTTGTTATGTTCCTCCATTTGTCGTTGAAATTCAAGAAATTGAGGGCTAGATATGGCATCGGAAGATGGTGTCGCCTCAGTTCCTTGCTCTCCCACAGTCTCGTCCTCATCATCTGAGGTATCTTCAGCGTCAACTTCAACCTCCAAAGCAAATGGAAATACAAAACCTAAACTTCTAGGATGAGATTCACCCCTGGCCCACACTAAATACTGCATGATCATTCTGTTGTCTAGTAGCTACAACGGCATCTGAGTGGGCTCGTCATCTAACCATCGAACACCTACTTGGTGACATAACCCATAAATGAGTGATGGGTGTGGTAGGCCGCCCGAAAAATTGCCTCTCAAGCATCAACGAATAGAAAAACTAATTATGGCCCCGACGTCGATGATAAAGTCTTGCACAATTGCATATAGGAGTAGTGCATTATCCTTGGTGACGTCTGAGGTATGCGTGGATGGAAACAATTTCGCACATAAGAAGGCGTACCAAATCTTCCCATATCGACAGAGATCTTTGCTATGAAACAATGTACCTCATTTTCGACCCTTGATCCACGTTGTTCCCGGCTTAGTCATTTTTTTAAGAACAGCCTCAAAGTCAGGATTGAAATCCCTCAAGTGAGCATATTGGCACTGTCGAGGCACCTACAATTGATAATACATATTGATGGCATCGGCACTGAACGAGACCAATCGACCCCGTACAAAAGCATTGAAAGGTGCTTTATCCTCGGCGTTAGCATAGAACTCTTTGACTACGTTGACAGCGGCGGCCTCGGGCTCCTCTGTGAACTTGATTCACCCTTTCTTATAAATATGTTGCATCATTTCAACGTCGTGAGCATCCGGTGCCAACCCTCGCTCTGGTGTAAGAGTCTTTCTGACCATGTATTCGTAGCGGTCGGCGACGGCGGCACTTTTAAACTTGTGTCGGTCGAATGTTCATGACGGTGGAGTTAGCCTTGAATTTTCTCCCTGTTGTCGTTTGGATGTTGGTTAAGACGCCATCGAATCAGAATGCCTAAACACACTATCAAACACACTACCTTTCCCTCAAACTTGGTTCACACAAACTCTCAAAATTTGGTGTGCACAGAAGTTTCTTCCCCCACACTTGTCGATTTTTGTCTATTATGGTACTAAGAAGTGAGGAACTTAGAACACAAAGCACTGAGTGTCGGTTGTTATACACCTGCTGCACTGAAAGCCTTAATTTTTAGCCTTGTGAGATGTAGTTGAAAGGTTGTGAGGACATTAGGTTGTGAGGGTGTGAATATATAGGGATGGTGGTGTGAAGTACTATGGTAGTGGATTGGAGTTATGAGTAAAAGTAATGGGGATGAGTAGTTTAGGATGCCAGAAATGTGGGTAGAGAGTGGGTGCAATGGAGTTTAATTCGTTATGGAGGAATAAGGGAAAATAGTGGGTTCAATTTGTTATGTAACTACCGAATTGAGTGTCCAGATTCAAGGACCCCCACCCCGGCGGGGGGTACAAGGCTAAATAAGCCCGCCCCGGCGGGCTACCTTCCTGTTAGTTGGCCTCTATTTTTCTTAATGTTGCTCTCATTATGCTACTCCTTGCTCCTTAAGTCCTCTATTAATATCTTCATTACCTGCACATTATGCAACATAATCGTCATTAGATCTAATGTATATTGAGCCTGGGAGATTAGATTATCTAGAACAATAAAACTTACATAATGAAATTATTATTTCCTAATTATAAATCTCCACTATAATCTAACTAGCATGACTAAAAAGTATGAAAAATAACAAAAATGATTGGGTTACCTCCCAATTAGCGCTTGATTTTAAGTCGTTCATCCTGACTACTTCCTGTTTATGAAACGTCGGATAATGTGATTGTGATGACGTCCCAATTGGACTCGCCACCCCAATAGTGTTTCAACCGTTGACCGTTGACCTTGAACGTTTCCAATGGATTTCGAATATAGAGTTCAACTACGCCATGTAGGAAAACTGTTTTGATGGTGAATGGTCCTGACCACCTTGACTTGAGCTTGCCTGGGAATAAACTTAATCGTGAGTTGAATAGCAGTACTGATTACCCCGGGTCGAACGTTCGGTGCATGATTTTCTTTTCGTGCCATTTCTTAACTTTTTACTTATATAATTTAGCGATCTCGTATGCATTAAGTCGGAATTCATCGAGCTCATTTAGTTGGAGTAGCCTCTTTTCACCCACAGCTGCTTGATCAAAGTTCAGTTTCTGAATGGCCTAGTATGCCTTGTGATGTAGCTCCACAGGCAACTGACATGTTTTCCCGTATAGTAGTTGGCATGGTGACATACCAATCGGTGTTTTATACGCAGTCCGGTAAGCCCAAAGTGCATCGTCTAACCTGAGAGACCAATCATTTCGATTCGAATTCACTACCATTTCCAAAATTCTCTTCACCTCCCTGTTCGAGACCTTAGCTTGCCCACTGGTTTGGGGGTGATATGATGTGGCTACATTGTGGTTGACCCCATACTTTGCCAATAGAGCTGTGAACGATTTTTTGCAGAAGTGACTACCTTCATCACTTATAATAGCTCTCGGTGTGCCAAACCTCGTAAAAATGTTCTTTTGCAAAAATTTGAGAACCACTGTGGCATCGTTCATCAGGAGTGCTACGACTTCCACCCACTTTGATACATAGTCCACCGTAAGAAAAATGTACTGATTGGTAAATGAGGACGGGAATGGCTCCCATGAAATCAATGCCCCATACATTGAAAATCTCAACTTCTAAAATTATTTGAAGTGGCATCTCATTCCTTTTCAATATGTTTCCCACCCGTTGACATCTATCACAAGTTAAAACAAATTGGTGGGCGTCTTTGAATAATGTATGCCAATAAAACTCGGCTTGAAGCACTTTTCCCAATGTTCTCTCGCTACCATAGTGTCCCCAATATGCCGATGAGTGGCATTCCTGCAGTATGTTATGCACTTCACTATAGGGGATACACCTTCTAATCATCTTGTCGGCGCACTGTTTGAATAAATAAGGCTCATCCCACATATACCACTTGACGTCATGGAGAAACTTCCTTTTCTTTTAACGTGTAAGGTCGGGGGGAAGCATGTTACTCACTAGATAATTCGCAAAGTCCGCGTACCATGGAAATTCTGTATTTAACCCAAACAGTTGCTCATCCAGGAATGACTCGTTGATTACACACTTGTCATCTTCCTGATTATCCTGATTTTCAAGCCTAGACAAATGATCGACGACTTGGTTCTTCGTCCCCTTTCTATCCTTTATTTCTAAATCAAACTCTTGTAAAAGGAGAATCCATCGGATAAAGCGTGGTTTAGCATCTTTTTCAAAATTAAGTACCGAATGGCCGAGTGATCTGTATAAAATACTACCTTTGTTCCGATCAAGTACGCCCGAAATTTTTTGAATGCATACACCACTACAAGCAATTCCTTTTCCGTACTTATGTAATTCGTTTGAGTCTCTCTGAGTGTCTTACTTGCATAATATATGGCGTGAAATACATTCTCTCGACGTTGACCCAAAATAGCCCCAACCGCATAGTCGATTGCATCACACATTAACTCAAAGGGCATGATCCAATCTGGCGCGACGATTACAGGAGTTATGGTTAATTTCTTCTTCAACAACTCGAATGCCAGTTTACACTCCTCATCAAACTTGAAAATTGAATCCTTCTCTAAAAGACTGCATAAAGGTTTTGCAATTTTAGAGAAGTCCTTTATAAATATTCTGTAAAATCCGACATGTCCCAAGAAACTTTGATTTTCCTTAACTGAGCTTGGTGGAGGAAGTTTTCAATTGTTTCCAGCTTCGCCTTATCAACCTCTAATCCTTGAACCGAGACCTTGTGAGCCAAAATTATGCCTTCCTCAACCATGAAGTGGAATTTTTCCCAGTTAAGTATAAGATTCGTGTCTTTGTATCTTTGTAACACCGTCACCAGATTCTCTAGGCAAGCATCAAAATCATCCCCACAGACCGAAAATTCATCCATGAATACTTCCATATTTTTCTCCACCATGTCTGAGAAAATTGTCATCATACACATCTATCGAAGTCCTGCCTGTGGCTAAGAATGGTCTACCCAGTATGATTGGTATATTTTTATCTTCCTCGTAATCCAAAATGATGAAGTCAGTCGGAAAGATAAATTTGTCCACCTTCACCAAGACATCTTCAACAAGTCCTCGGGGATACATGATGGATCTGTCAGCTAATTGCAATGAAATGTTTGCCGGCCTTGGAACCGGCAATCCCAACTGATTAAATACTGACAAGGGCATCAAATTTATGCTTGCCCCCAAGAACACATAAACACTTACTGAAGCTCATTTTCTCGATTGTGCACGGAATTGTGAAGCTGCCCGGATCCTTCAGCTTTGGAGGTAATTTCTGTTGAAGCACTGCACTGCATTTTTCTGTCAAGGCAACTGTCTCAAATTCGACTAATATCCTCTTCCTTGATAGTATACCCTTTATGAACTTTGCATAGCTTGGCATTTGTTCCAATGCCTCCGTGAATGGTATATTAATCTGCTGTTTCTTAAAAACCTCCAAGAACTTGCTGAACTGTTTATCTTCCCTTTGCTTATTCAATCTTTGCGGATACGGAACTCGAAGGTGAACTGGTGGTACTAAACTCACAGGTTTCTCAACTGACCCTGCTTTATCTTTCTCTTCCTACCGGACCTCAAAATTTTCCAGATTTTCTTTCTCAACAGTAACTTGCTCTGCATCGCGCGGCCGTGCGGCATCCCCTTGTAAAACAGGCGCTGGCTTGCGACTTACAGTGTCTACAGTGTTTTTCCCAGACCTCAATGTGATCGCTTGACACTGTTCCTTCCCGTCTCTTCGTGGATTTGTCTCTGTATTACTCGGCAAAGAACCTTGGGGCCTGTTGTTAAGCATGCTGGCCATTTTCCCCATCTAAGTCTCCAAATTCTTAATAGCCACTGCTTGAATTTTGATCATAACCTCTGTATTTTCTATGTATTTCATCATCATCTCCTCCATTTCTGATTTCTTTTCTTGCTGAGGTACAGCTGGAGTGTGATGTTGTTGTTGAGAAAATCCCGACGGAAAATGTTGTCTTGGAGTAAACTGTGGTTGCGCTGGTTGTGACTGAAACTGATTATTTGGTTGAAACTGATTCTGCTGATTTCCTTGGTTATTTGACAAACTGAAGTTTGGATGATTACGGTTGTTGGGGTTGTATGTGTTCTGAAACTGACCATGGTCTTTTCTGTAATTGGTCACATACTGTACCAACTCTTAGCTGATAGCACACTGATCTGTCGAGTGTGACCCCGCACAGATCTCACATACAAATGCAACCGTCTTCATTTTACCTTCTGTTAATTTATCTATTTTATTCGCCATGGCAGCCATCTGTGTTGACAACTGCGTGATAACATCCACTTCCAACACACCTGCAACCTTGGGCTGTGGCATTCTAGATGTAGGATTCTGAAAATTGTTTGATGACATTGTCTCGATAAGGTTATAGGCTTCCTCATAACTTTTTTCCCATAATGCCCCTCCTGCAGCTGCATCTACAATCGGTCTAGAATGCCATCCCAATCCATTATAAAATGTATTTATCACCATCCAATCTAGCATACCGTGATGTGGACACTTTCTCAGCATCTCTTTATATCTCTCCCATGCTTCATATAAGGACTCGCCCTGTTGTTGCTCAAACTGAGAGATAGTTGTCCTCATCTTTGCAGTCTTAGCCATTGGGAAGAACTTGGCTTAGAACTTATGTGCTAAGTCCTCCCATGTAGTTATAGATCCTGCTGGCAAAGAATGTAGCCAACTTCTCGCCTTATCCCTCAATGAGAATAGGAATAGCCTAAGTCTGATAGCATCCTCCGTTACACCGTTGTATCTGAATGTATCACAAATTTTGATGAAACTCAACAGGTGTTCATTCGGATCATCTGTAGCGGCACCCCCAAACTGTACCAAATTTTGTACCATCTGAATAGTGACCATTTTTATCTCGAATGTATTGGCAGCTATCTCTGGTCTGACTATGCTAGACTGTAATCCATTAATATTGGGCATGGAATATTCTCTTAGAGCCCTATTGTAAGACCCCAACTTATTATAAATAAAATTTAATTTCTTCTATTTATTATTTTGAAATAGTAAGGGTTGAATTAATTAATGTGGTTAGTTAT
The DNA here is from genome assembly GCA_020205505.1 of Panax japonicus. Lineage (NCBI taxonomy): Eukaryota > Viridiplantae > Streptophyta > Magnoliopsida > Apiales > Araliaceae > Panax > Panax japonicus. The sequence continues at coordinate 37,374,790 of CM035094.1, read as the reverse complement.
GGGTAAAATCCGCGAATATTTTAAAAATAAGCAGGTGGTTATAAAATATTCATTGTTGTCGGGGAATATTCGTTTGGTCGTGGAATATTCTTGTTGCCGGGGAATATTCGTACGACGGCGCAGTCTTTTGTGGGCCCATAACGGAAAGCGATTGGATGAAGAAAATGACAAGTATAAGTTATTTATAAATAACGGCGCAGTTGTTACCGTTAATACTGTTGGAATACCCGATGGTTAAAACACAGTAATATGCGTTGTTGTATAATAACACACGGTATTGCACCAATTATTGATTCTTACGTAAGAAGGCACTACTCAATAATTATTACAGTAATTACTATTCAATATTTTATTTTATTGATTCAATAATTGTTGCGTTGATATTTTATATTACTATTGTTTCAATAATTGTCACTACATAGTATTTTCCATTATCGAAGCAATATTTCATATTATCTGAATAATATTATTAGAAAACATTATTGGCAATGTCTAGAAATTTCTGTCTAAGGAGAGGTTTGGTCACCTAATTGCGCGCCAGTAAGGAGAAATTCTTATTGGAAAGCCCCCTCTTTCTTGTGAACGGCCTGGTTGCCAGTATTGTGATTCTGTAATATTATTTGTTAATAATTAATTATTGATTTATATGATGAGAAAAATGTTGATTTTATGTGGATATAGATGGAGAAAATTTTTAAAGTGACAATTGTTAAAAAAATCGATATTTTATCTTTTCTGATAAAATAATATTATATTATTATAATATAATAATGATGATATTTTTTTACAATGAATGTGGGATATATGAGTAAATGAGGAGGAGGAGTATTTTTGTTGCAATAAATACTAAAAACATGTTAAACTTGTTGGTGGACCCATTTCTTGACTGAAATTTGATCATAGCATGTAAAATTTCCCGTTTATGGATTTCGGTCAATTTTTGTTTGGAATTTGGGAAAACTTTCTTCTGCAAAGTTGTAGAGAATTGAATTTCCTATAAGAAGTCGCAAGATTAGATTTTTCTGATGAAAGAGCTATTTATTATAATTTATTAAAGTTTCGTAGTTCCGAAATAATTAATTTTTGGAAGTTTTAAATATTTATAATTACAAAAACGTTTTTGGTCATATAATTAGGTCTTGCATGTGATGTAAATGGATGATTTCAGATCTAAGAGTGGGCGTAAGAAATTTGGCTATATATATTATTATTATATTCAATTTTCTGCTTTGGTGTTCTAAGCATTTTCCTATAAATAGGATGTTTAGGTTAGAATTGAAAATCACACCAGAAACTACAGATTTCTATCTCTTTCTCTCTCTATAATATCGAGCGTATTTTGTGAGTATTTTTATACTTTGAGTGTTGCTATACGGTGCAAGTTCCTTCAGCACTATATCTGATATTCCAACCAGAAGTACTATTCTAGCTAAGGTAAGGGATGTTATTTTCTTCTTAAATGATATTATTTTCTTCAATATCATTATGCCGAAATATTGGTTAGAATTTTTTATCAAATTTGGAACTTTATGTGTCGGGGTTACTATTCACGTATACGACACTATTCACATATACGGCACTATTCACAGAAAAATTAAATTTTCATTTTTTGTTCAAAATATCTATTATGGATACTAGCTTTGATTGTATCCATGTTTTGATCATTCTTGAATTTTACTCCACTATTATTATTTATGAGGTATTTTTGGACATGGAATAGCTGAAATACGAATCCTTAATATTTATTCTTTTGTTTCACTGAATTCGTTTTCTTTAAAATATTTTTCATCATCCTCGGTCCTAAGTGATGATATAACTGAATATATTTGGCCTGTAGTGCAAAGATGAATGATTTCTGATGAATATCTTTGGCCAATAGTGCAAAGATGAACAGGTGTTTAGATGAACATGACCAACTGGTGAATATCTTTGGCCTGTAGTGCAAAGATGAATATTTAATTCCAGATATATATTGATTGATGTTACAGGGATAAAATATCGACGACGAACTTTTAAATTCATATATAGAAGATAGTAGTTTGCATTCTCTACTTAACTCTTCTAATGAATTATTATTTCCGCTGCAAAGATTGATTTAAAACTGGTTGTCTATTGTATTCTATTAGATTTTTCCCTGTTGAAGACTAACGATAATTTGTTCTATGTTATCTTAGTCATAATATTCTTTACTGGACTAGTTGAGCTCACCCTTTTCCTTGTTGTTCCATTTTTCTTCTCAGGAGGCGAGAATGTAGCGAGTACTAGTTCGGGTGTAGAATGATGGTTCTAGAAGTGGTTCTAGTAGTCCTCACTATTCTATAAAATAGTGTATCAATAATTGTAATGAGGACTTATTTGAGTGTGGATATTGTCTAGATGACAATATTTGTATTTAAACTCATAGTTTTTATGTTGTATTAATAAAGTTGTAGTTGTTTCTGTACCATGTATTTTGATGACTCAGAATGGGTGTTGTATACCAATTTTGGGGGCGTCACACCTATGCTCCTCTCTTTGATTTTTTCCTTGTCCCTCGGCTGCCATAGTAGATGTAGTACCTTCTAACTGTGCTTGTAAATTTCTACGAACACTCGTTTTCCAACCTCTCCCGTTTATGTTGTCCTGAACAGGTGTTAAGTCGAGGTTGGATGACCGCATGCGCATAAATTTTTTTACAAGTTCCTGAAACAAAAAAAAAATAAAGACCAAAAATGGAAATGAGATAAGATTAGATTTGTCTTAAGTCATACAATATAGCTTAAAACTAATGATAATAATAATAATTTAAACGCCTTTCCCCGACAACGGCGCCAAAAACTTGTTGCCTCTTTTTTAGTTCTAACAAAAGTGCTCTAACTCATGCAAGCATACATGTGTCAACAAGTAATACAGACCAAGTAAAGTATCGATCTCACAAAGAAAGTTGTCTAATTTAAATCACTATGCATCAATTAAATCACTATAGTTATATGCTCAAACTAATGAATATGATTGGTGAATTACTCTAATCGCAAATAACGACTAAAACAATAATAAAGATGTAATAAATCAAATCTGAAAGTAATGGGATTCTAACTTCATTTAATATTTCATCTAATCAGCACTATCATGCAAGAATTGTTCACATATCACAGGAAAATAGCCAAGAGCTCTAATAGAGTCATAGCTATTTTTCAATGTACTATGACCTACTTACACAACATCCACAAGCGATAGACTCCATGTAATCATCAATATAACCAAAATCACTACATGTCTATGTGAAATTGCAACCATATTGAATTTAAGCACAAGCCCTTCTTCTAACTCATACGGTGAAACAATATATGTCTATCTGGTTCACGAAATACACAAGCCATACAAAACATCCCCATATACGTATGCTATCATGATTAAAATCCATACTTGCATGTTCATTGTCAATTCCATACAAGTACTGAAAACGAATGGTGATCAAGCATTCATATATGTAAAACAACCATGATAGAAATCCCATATGATATGTAAAACAGTCCAGCATTCAAGCATGTAACTAAGCTACATATTAAAATCTGTTAGAATCCCATAATGGAGATTAGTTCATGACTGAACCAAAAGCCATTATGGGATCAAAGCTAAACATGGCTAATAAGCAAATAATTGAAAAATGAAAAATAGAAATGATCAAAACCAATTGATGATTATAATCCACTAGTAACGTTCAAATCCTCATATAAATCCAGCAAAATATTAATAATTATACACAATGATAGAAACTCCCAAGAAGAATTAAAAAAGTTGGATTTTAGGCTTCGTAATATGTTGGAATCTCCCTCAGAGTTAAACCCTAGTTGCGATATAAAAATTACGTAAAAACTGAATAATGATACGTCTGACACCAGTTAGAAATCATTTTTAATTAATTACAACCCTTAAAATTAGAAATTGAAATAAACAGCTCAGCAGCATCAGGCATTGCGCGCGGCCGCGTGCCCCTCCTTTGCAATCCTCGCGCGGGCACGCAACTTGCAGTGTCCAATGTCTGTCCAGCTGGGTGCTCGCGCGGGCGCGCATCCACAAGCTTATTTTATCGCGCGGCCGCGCGGCTTCTGGAACTCTGAATTCTGGTTCTGCTGCTGCAACTGATCTATTCTGTCGTTCATTCTTTTGTCCATCCATGCTTAGCTTCCTGCTCCAATTGATCCTCATGCCATGCATCCAATAGCCTCATGCCATTTATATCACCAAATCATGCCATATCCTGCACTTTTACACCAAAGGAGTTTTAAGTAAATGCAATGCAAAATAACATGAAATGCACTAAAAACACACTAAAATATACTTGAGATGGGCCTAGTTCGCGTGAATTAATATCCAATAAGCTTTTCAAATACCCCTAAACTTGAACTATTTCTTGCCCTCAAGCAATGCATACTAATGAACAATGAAAATGCAGCTATTTACTATGCAACTAAATTATGATGCAATTAGTCTCACATTGTTCAAGCTATCACTGAGATTCAGTCCAAAATGCCTCAGCGAATTTTTCCAAATTCAAACCAAACTATAGGCATAATGTTGTACACTCAGATAATTCATAAATGCTATAGATATTTTGTGTGTGTGTGTGTGTTATGTTCACCAAAACTTGATTTCAACAAAGAATACACATACTAAATTGCTCAAAATAGAAAATTATAGTTTAAATCAAGACTCATGTATACATATACAACGAAGACTATTCCAACATATCAAAACAAACTAAGGTTCAACAATGGGCTTAACTACTTTATTTTTACTCATGGGTGCGATTTTTGCACTTTCCTGTGGTGTTTATTGCTATTTTTCTTTTCTTTTTCTTTTTCTTTTTTTTCATATGACTGTACAATGTCTTACTCCATTAGGCAACACTGCTACCCCTTAGCGAGCTTTCAACCAACGACTCCCAGACCATGAAAGACCTTAGGGCGCTAGGTGTAGAGACAATCCCCTTGGGCGTACTTACTCAAGTAGCCAGGGCCCCAAACTAAGACTAGCCACGTTATTACTATTTTTTTATACATAGCATACCCATGTTTTCCCAAAGTTTGAATGTCAATGTTTTGCAAGTCTACATCCATGTTTCATATATTTCTCTTTTTGACACTACATTTTCTATTGAGCAATACAACACATACTTCTTATACCTACAAGTGATTGTGAACACATTCGTGCAAACCGAAAGCATTTAAACAGCAACATGAATTTCATCATATAAAATATTATAGCTAGGTTCATGTTATCTAACATACTCAAAAATCTTTCAAAATTCACTATCATCATCGGCTAGACAAAAATTTCCATACAGCAAGAACTGTGAGACATGCAAATTAAACATGAACAAGCAAATAAACATGCAACTATAGGCAAAAATAAACTATATGATGCAAACATTAAACTAATCATGCAAAAACTACATGCAACTATACTACTACCTCAATACTCCCAAACTTATAATATTCAATGCCCCATTAAATGAAGGTAAAGGGTAACGAAAACTCCCCTAATGATCAGTGGTACCACCCTCCTCGGGTTGTGAATCTGGTGGTGGATATGGCACTGCTGTCCCAAACTGAGGCCACTCTAGCATCATTCTTCGCTGCATAAAATCCTCGGCCAAGGCCCTCGTGAGTCCTATCGCAAACGCTCTGAAATTATCGTACATGGTATCGACTTTTCGCTCTAACCTTCGGAGTTGGCGATCAGCATGGGCAGCAGGTGCTTGCGTGGATGGGCCTACCTCATCTGTCAGAGGGGGCTGCTGTGACGGCTCTGGGAAAGTAGATTGAATGATAAAACCTAATCCTCACGGATACGGTTCACCACCCGCCCAATCCTCAAATTTTGCAATGGTGGCATGAGTTAAGTCCTGGCTTGGGTATTGCATTTGTGTGTTGCCCCAGTTGCATCCCTGATGAACACATAGCATAGCAACTATTGATGTGTATGGATTGCTCCCAATGGTGCCTCCCCGCAGATATCGCAATATATTCTGATAGATGAGATGACCAATGTCAATGTATTTTCCAGTGATTATGCCCAATAAAATAATTGCCTTCTCCGCTGTGATCTCGTGCTGATGAGAGGAAGGCACGAGCTTGGCACATATGAATAGATTCCACGCTTTTGCATATCAGTTCAGGGCTGCAGCTGGGAATATGTGAGGTTGATTCGTGCCGACTTTATAGGTCCATTTCGTGTCATGCACGCACAATTCAGCAATAACCGATTCCAAGTCTGCCTCTAAATGTGCACCGGTGACCCAATTAGCAGCCCCTGTTGGCATTGTATCGGTAAGTCTAAAAATTACTTGGATGGCAAGGGGTCTGTAATCTATCTCGAAACTACAAACCATAGATATATCACTCATGGTGACCTTGGCATTGGCATAAAACTCTCGGACTATGCTAATCAAAATAGGCATGGGAGTGGCAGCCAGTCCACCCCAGCCTCTCATGAATCATGGCACATAACTGACCATCTTGTCCCCCCGGTTTGAAATCGCGCTCCTTGACAAACGTCTTCGACACAATTTTGTAATACTCCTGCTGAGCTTCCAAGTTTAGAAACTTGGTGTGATCAACAATATCCTCCCCTTGACTGCCCGAGGAGGATGAAGAAGAAGATGAAATAGAACGTGCTAGCTTAGGCCCCATTTGTAATTGATAAAGATAGCACAGATGATCTGACTAAGAATGAAGAAGAACCAATGATGATATTACCCCCAAGTTCATTTCTGCCCAACCAAATCAGAAGCCCTAGTTTTATGCTGCAATTGGAGAAGTTGAGTAGTTATGGAACGTGGAAAAAACCGTGGATGATTACGTGGTGAAGAGATTGATGGCTTCGATATTGTAAATGATAGAGAGGAAGAAACGTGAGTTATGGAGACTGAGATGATTTCGCTTCTGTTATGATTTCAAATGAGAGTCTAAATGGTCCCTAACTCATTTTTAAAATTTTTAAAACTGTCTCAGTCTGGTGTCGCGCGCGGTCCCGCGCTCTTTCAATATCTTTCAGGCGCACGAGTGGTATTTCTAGTCTGGTATGTGTAGCCCGTCGGCGCGCGGTCTTGTGCTGTATTCATTGCGTAGCCGCGCGACCATGCTTTCTGTACTACTGAGTTTACTTCCAAATTGCCTATCAGTGATGACTTCAGTTGCATATACCTACATAGGCATTAATGCACTCTACTAAAACATGAATCCTAACCAAATAAACTCTAACCTATTTCAATCATTCTCAATGAAAATCTTTCTACACACTCAATTATGCAACTCCGACAAACTATCAATAATGAAATAAAGATGAACCAACTAAAACAATCTAAACTAAATATAAAAAAATAAAGATAGAAATAATGGGTTGCCTCCCATCAAGCGCTAAGTTATAGTCAATTAGCTTGAATGTCTCTAAATCTCAAGTTGAAGAAAGAGTTGAGGTGCTTTCCTGTCTGTCCACCTCACCCATTGTTTTAATAACTCTTACTTTCGACAATGGCTTGACCTCCAAAACTGAATTTTCACAAGTTACACACCTCAACAGTTCATAGTTCACCAAATTTTGTTCCTCATCATTTAAGACCCGATCCATCGAATCAACTCGAAAAGATTTTTCTTTATCTATTGGAAAACTTCATTGCCTTAAAGACGTTAAAGGTCACCTCCTGATCATGTACACGCATCGTGTGTTCCCCTTTTTGCACATCTATTGAAGTCCTGCATGTGGCTAAGAATGGTCTCCCCAGTATGATTGGTATATTTTTATCTTCCTCATAATCCAAAATGATGAAGTCATCCAGAAAGATAAATTTGTCCACCTTCACAAAGACATCTTCAACAAGTCCCCGTGGATACGTGATGGATCTGTCTGCTAACTGCAACGAAATGTTTTCGGCCTTGGAACCGGCAATCCCAACTGATTAAATACTGACAAGGGCATCAAATTTATGCTTGCCCCAAGATCACATAAACACTTACTGAAGCTCATTTTCCCGATTGTGAACGAAATTGTGAAGCTACCCGGATCCTTCAGCTTTGGAGGTAATTTCTGCTGAAGCACTGCACTGCATTCTTCTGTCAAGGCTACTGTCTCAAATTCGTCTAATCTCCTCTTCCTTGACAGTATACCCTTCATGAACTTTGCATAGCTTGTCATTTGTTCCAATGCCTCTGCGAATGGTATATTAATCTGCAATTTCTTAAAAACCTCCAAGAACTTGCTGAACTGTTTATCTTCCCTTTTCTCCACTGACCCTGCTTTATCTTTCTCTTCTTACTGGACCTCGGAATTTTCTAGATTTTCTTTCTCAACGGTAACTTGCTCTGCCTCGCGCGACCGCGTGGCATCCCCTTGTAAAACAGGCGCGGGCGCGCGATTTGCAGTGTCTACAGTGTTTTTCCCAGACCTCAATGTAATCGTTTGACACTGTTCCTTCCCGTCACTTCGTGAATTTGTCTCTGTATTACTCGTCAAAGAACCTTGGGGCCTGTTGTTAAGCATGTTGGCCATTTTCCCCATCTATGTCTCCAAATTCTTAATAGCCACTTCTTGGCTTTTGATCATAACCTCTATATTTGCCATGTATTTCATCATCGTCTCCTCCATTTCTGATTTCTTTTCTTGCTGAGTGCAGCTGGAGTGTGATGTTTTTGTTGTTGAGAAAATCCCGGCGTAAATGGTGGTCTTGGAGTAAACTTAGGCTGCACTGGTTGTGACTGAAACTGATTATTTGGTTGAAACTGATTCTGATGATTCCCTTGGTTATTTGACCAACTATAAGTTTGGATGATTACGGTTGTTGGGGTTGTATGTGTTCTGAAACTGACCTTGTTATATCATGATTACAATCCATACTTGCATGTTCATTGTCAATTCCATACAAGTACTGAAAATGAATGGTGATCAAGCATTCATACATGCAAAACAACCATGTTAGAAATCCCATATGATATGTAAAACAGTCCAGCATTCAAGCATGCAACTAAGCTACCATATTAAAATCCGTTAGAATCCCATAATGGAGATTAGTTCATGACTGAACCAAAAGCCATTATGGGAAAAAAGCTAAACATGGCTAATAAGCAAACAATTGAAAGATGAAAGATAGAAACGATCAAACCCAATTGCTGATTATAATCCACTAGTAATGTTCAAATCCTCATATAAATCCAGTAAAATATTAATAATTATCCACAACGATAAAAAATCCCAAGAAGAATTAGAAAAGTTGGAGTTTAGGCTTCGTTCTACGTTAGAATCTCCCTCAAAGTGTAAACCATAGTTAAGATATGAAAATTACGTAAAAACTAAATAATGATATGTCTGACACCGGTCAGATATTGTTTTTAATTAATTACAACCCTTAATTGTTAGGTTTGTAATATTCATGAACGCAATCAAATTGCACAAAATTAGCGAAAGCGTGTAAAATCAGAGTTTTAAAATTTTACAAACTATAAACCCGGATCACCCTTTATGCACAATTATTAATTAAACGAAAAGATAAAGAATAAAATCATACCCTTGAAGATCGAGCTTCCTCAGGTACAAGTTCACCTCCAAATCCTTTCTCGTTCAACTTGAATCCACCGGGTTTGGTCCCTTCCTTTGATCAACGTTAGCCACCCAAGTGTTTGGCCTCTAGAGGTGATCCACCAAGGAAGAAGAAGAATTCAAGAATATGGGTATTTGGCAAAACCCTAGTTTTTCTATCTCTATAGAAAAGGCGCGTACTCTCCAACAATTGGAATTATGTATGTTGTTAAAGTCAACAACCCCTCCACCCATAATAAGACTCCTCTTATTTATAGATGTGGGCAACCCTCCTTAACAATTAAGAAATTGGGTTTTATTTAATTAATTAAATTCTTTTAATTAATTAGGCTCCCTAATCTTATTAGGGATAATTAATTAAACTCTTTTAATTAATTTAACCTCCTAATCTTATTAGGAATAAATGAGAGTACTTATATTAAATTAACTCCTAAACTCTTTTAGAAATTAAAATAATAATAATTGTAATAATATTAATAAGACTCCTCTTATTAATTTATATTTAATATTTCTAAAATATTAAATAATAAATATTAAGCTATTTAATTTATTCTATCACCATAGATTAAATTAAATATACTTAACATATTATTACGATTATGCCATTAACTTCTTAAATAATTATTCTTCCTTTTATGGTGTGACCCTTTAGGTTCTCCATATTAAACCGATTGTGAATAAATCAATTAGAACAATTCTAATCTTATTTAAATAAATAAATTAAACTAATAATTTATTTAAATAAATAATATTTATTCTACAATAGGGATAAGCCTCCCTAGCGATCAACGACTTTCCAGATAATATAGATTTCAACATTAATCATAAAAGAACCTTTGAGTAAATAGTTACCGTACAATTCAATCCTTCTACCATACAATGTCCCAATTAAATATAAGACATGGAATTACTGTCAAGTCTTATTTTATTTAATTATATGTATTTCGACTCTTAAATGCACAACCCCAAATAATACAAATTAGAAACTCCTTTCTAATTTCATTCTGCCTTGGCCAAGGACTACTAGGTTGTCATTTATCGAATCACATAGGACATTTCTCTTCTTTTACTAGAAGTGGTAGATTCTTTATTGATCATACATTATCTCCATGTACAACTTATTATACCCAAGCATACCCTTTGATATACCCTAAGGGTCTTAAGGAATAAGTCAAAGTATAACTCATCATACACAAGATACTATGATGATCTCAAGTCCAAGGATCACTTGTACTACTATCACTACAGGAATTCCTATTGACAGGCAAGTAAAACTCCATTAGGTATTCCTTAGCGAGTCACGTTCAGTGAACTTATTCTCTAATAAGCACCTACATACTTGCTTTAGTGTCTCCGCACAAATAATTATGAGATCAATCATCCTCATCCAATGAGCAAGCAACGTATGTACCAATCTATCCGGATTCACTAATCCCCAATTTAGTAATCCAACGATTGGGAACTATTTTAGTTCTAAGCTTTCTAAGAATTTAGATCTCATTAGAATGATCATCATCATTATTCTAAAAGCATTGCTTAAAACTATGGGTTTATCACATATTATAAAACAACATCATGTAGATAATTAAAAGCCTTTAATTAATTAATACTTTTTATTAATAAATAAATAAGATTGTTACAAAGTATATGCTTTATCATCAAACATGATTGGCTTGTGTGCATACTACTTTTAATCTCCCACTTGCACTAACGCCAATCGTCATGGTATCTCATACCCTTCTTCTCTAAGTGACGATTATCCTGCTGTTGGATAAGCTTTAGTTAAATAGTGATTTCCCATCTTTCAATGATTCTTATAATCAAATGAAAGTGCCACAACACATGTTTAGATCTAAGATGAGACTTAGGAACTATTCCTAGTTCTGTAATGAACTTTTCATCCAAACAATCAACTTGTAGCTTCATTTATAGCTATATACTTTGTCTTTATCACTAAACCAACAACTCTTTATTGTTTGGAACCTTTCCAATTCACTGCACCACCGTTCAAGGTAACCCTTTACCTTAAAGTGGATTTTCTGTCGTCTTGGTCTATCTGAAAAACTTGAGTCTGTTAAGCCCTCTAGTTTTAATTCAGACCCGCCATGAATTATATCACATCCTTAGTGATGGTTAAGTACTTTAAGATGTTTTTCACTGTCTCACAGTGAACTTCTCCAGAATATGACTGATCAACATCAGGTCACGTATATTTCATTGCATACATGATTGTCACTCATGTGATCTCTCTTTTAGGAGTCTATGGGGACTATTAAGAGAGATACACTCCATGGCTCATCAACATGAGACATTCCATGGAGTTTTCCATGCTAAACGACTTTAGCATCAAATGAATATACGTTCCTTGGGTTAAGCCGAGCATCCTTTTAAATCTATCTATATAGATTTGCATCCCCAATTAAGATACTCTTCCCAAATCATTCATGGAGGAATGTTTAGACAACTTTATCTTTACTGATTCTAGCATTGGCATGTCATTCTTATCCGTATTATATCAACATATAATACCAGAAATGTCACGACGCTCCCACTGACCCTTTTGTACACACTAGATTCATTCTTATTTTTTGATAAAATCAAACTCTTTTGATTATCATATCAAAATGAATGTTCCATTTTTGAGAAGATTGCTTCAATCCATTTCTCTGAGTGTCTACAACTCTTACCTCATCGTATGTAACTAGATCATCATCTTCTATGATACGTACCTCATCATCATCATCCATGATGAATCCATACCTCCTAGGTATCTTCGGTACTATTCCAGATTTACGATTCGGTTGTGGTACAATAGGTCTATCTATAGGTTCCTCTTATTTAACTTGTAGTATTTTGTGGTTCTTGAACTTTTCAAGATGTATTATCCTCCCACTAGCCCTTTCAATGATAAACACCTTTATCTTAGAAGGCAGCATGTTTCGCAACAAACACCTTTTGCTTAGTAGGATTATAAAACATATGCCCTAAACTTACTTTAGGATGTCCCAAAAATCTGTACTTGTCAAATTTTGTCCCAAGCTTATCCTCTGAAACCGTTTCACATAAGTTGGACAATCCTTATCTTAACATACTTAAGATTAGGAATCCTCCTTGTCCATAACTTTTATAGAGTCTTGGGGCCGGATTTTTGAGGTTACCTTTTCGTAGATATACAGCCATTTCTAGGACATGATCCTAGAAGGATACTGGAATGTCGGTAAAATCATTGTGGACTGCACCATGTCGAACAAGGTACAAATTTTCTTTTCAGATACATCAACCAATTATTGTGTATCATGAGGCGTCCATTATGAGAAAACCATTTGAGATGATCTAGAAACTTATTACACAAGTATTTATTCCTTGATCTAATCAAAGAATCTTAATACTTTGCCAATTTGTTTCACTTCTGAATTCTTTGAACCTTTCAAATAATTCACACTTGTATTTCATCAAATACAAACATTCAACTCTTTGAATGATCATCTCCTTTTCTTATACTAATTTGTTCAATTTGTAAAATAATTTTTCACGTAAGTCAAGTATACAAAATCTATTAAGTAATATTTCAGTTCTATACAAAACATTATTATTATAAATAAGACAACAATTGTTCTTAAATATAATACCAAAAATTTCATTGTCCAACAATAAAATGGAAATAATGTTTCCAACAAGAACTGGAATACAATAACAGCTTATTGACTTAATAGATTTGCCCGTAGGCATTGCTAAACTATAAGTTTCTATGTCTAATGTTGCAACCTTGGCTTCATTTCCCACACATAGGATTACTTATATTTGTTTAGCTTTCTACTTCTGCTTGGTCCCTTCATAAATCTATATTTATGATAACCAAAGTCGGTATCCAATACCCAAGTAGAACCTTGACTTAAAGAAAAATTTATTTTAAATCATGAACAAAATTGTATTGTAACCGAAACTTCACTATGCTTCTTTGGTTAGCCTCTGCAAGATGCTTCTTGCAGTTTCCTTCCAGTGTCCAGGCTTATTGCAGTGGAAGCAAACTCCTTTGCTATCCGTATCAGTTTTGTTGTTATTATCCTTTGTTTACGCCTTTCTGTTTATCTTCTTTTAATCGTTCTTCTTTTCAGAAGATCTTTTGGCCCCTACCAGTAAGACATGGTCTTTCTTGGTTGGAAAGTGACTCTCAACATTTTTCAACATGTTAAGCAAATCAACAAAGCTGAAATCTAGCTTGTTCATATGAAAAATTCACAACAATTGTGAAAGGAGTCCGGGAGTGAGTGCAAGATCAAATCTTAGCTCAACTCTCCATCCATGACAAAACCAATAGTCCTAATTGATCAATCAAATTTATTATGTTAAGGACTTTTATCTGTACCGTAGTGTCATCGGTCATTCTAGATCGGAAGAGCTTCTTAGATATCTGATATCTATCAGTCCTACTTTCCTCACCATCAACTACTTGATGTGCAGTAGTATAGTAGGAGCATCCATAGTTTCATGCTGACGCTGAAACTCGTTACTCATGGATACGAGCATGATGCATTGAGCCAACTGTGCATCATCTTGCCACTTTCTAAAAGTAGCAATCTCTTCCTCAGAGGCATTGTCTACAACCATTGCAGGGATAGGCGTATTAAGGACATAAGATAGCTTTTCAGCCGTGAGAACTATTCTCAATTACCTTAACCAATCCGTTTAATTCGGTCCGGTTAATTTAGCATCTAATATGCTACGCAGTGATAGTAATTTAGACATTGTAAAATTCTGTAAATGAATTTGTAATTAACAACACTTTAACATACATTCTTTTATTAATTACCAAAATAATTTAGGTCTTGTTTTAAATTGGTATCTCCCACTATTTTCTTCAATCTATATTACCCTCACTTATATAGTTCGGCAAAATCTAATTAAAGATTTGCTAGTGAGAATAAGGATCTCATTTCAAATGTATATAGCCTTGTGTGTGCACAACAAATTATATATAAATAAATAGGTAGACAACTCTTGTCAATTACATCAACTATGTAACTCCTTGTATTTTGCCTCTTAAATCGTAATGGTCAAGTGTGTGCACATCCGAACTAAAATGATTTAAGTTAAGTCAGACCCAGCATTTCCATATAATTGAAGAGAAAACTACAGCCCTTGTGCGTGCACAACAAAGCAGTAATGTTCAATTCCTTATAAACATCATATGTAATAAAAACAACATCTTAAATATTTAATACTCGCCTTGTGTGTGCACAACAAACTCATATTAAATATTCAATACTCTATTGTTTCTATCATGCTAGAAGGCGACGTTCGATATTCCAAATATCTTTGAACGTTACAACTTAATATAAAATATTTGAGGGGTTTGTTATTAATATGTCTCATCTTGTTTAGCGTGCATGCACATATATATATATAAAATACGCGTCATATTAATGAACATGCGAAGCATGTTTGCATAATATATAATATATATATATATATATAGTATAAGCATGCACATATAGAATACTATATTCTACCTGGATTGATTATGGACTTTTATTCTAGTTTGGTTCACTAGAGCCACCAAGTGAACCAAAAGGTCAAACCCTAGGGGTGCAAGAATTAATATTTAAATATAACTATTACATTTAAACTCGGGCTCCATTACAAACGGGTCTTCAAGCGCTCCTTGATCCTTGATCTCCAATTCTTCAAAATTAATTCTAACTATTCCTATTACAAAACTATTTAAAATAAATAGAAACCTTGATCAGCAGTCAAGGGGAAGTACATAGGAGGGAGTTAGAATTTACATTAAGAAAAATTAGAGAAGACGAGGTACGCAGACCCCATTTAATAAAACTCATACATTCATGCATCCAACTAAAATAAAATTCAATCACATTGGTCAATAGTCCATAATCAATCTCATTTATTATCATACACATCACCATATGCATCAATAAATAACATTCATCTCATGAATTAATTAACATTCAATATATATATTGATATCATTTAATGGGCCAATTTAGTTAGTATAAAATCTAATTTTGAATCAAAATAAACTCCTTTATTTTAATCCAAATTTAAATCAAAATAAAACTATTTTATTTTAATTTATCCAATTTTGAATAAAATAAATTATTTTATTTTAATCAAAATAAACTCCTTTATTTTAATTAATTATGGAATCCAATTCCATGTAAAAAAAAACTCCTTTATTAAAAGAAAGACGGATTCTCTTTCCTATTCACAAATAAACTCCTTTATTTAAAAAAATTAGGATTCTCTTTCCTATTCACAAATAAACTTCTTTATTTTGAATAATATGAAATCTTATTTCATATCTAAATAAACTCCTTTATTTAAGGAAATACGGATTCTCTTTCCTATTCACAAATAAACTCTTTTATTTTGAATAATATGAAATCTTATTTCATATTTAAATAAACTCTTTTATTTAAGAAAACATGTAATCTAATTTCAACTCAAATTAGTTATCATGGAATCCAATTCCAACTCTAATTAGTTAGCATGAAATTTAATTTTAAAATTAAAATATACTTTTTATTTTAAAATTAAAATAAACATTTTATTTTAAGATTAAGATAAATATTTTATTTTAGTTATAAAATTATTATGTATATAAATATATATTACATTAATATATATTATATATATAAACACTTCCTGCTTTGCCATGAAATCATGATCCTGTAGCAAACAATTTCCACGAGACCACCTTATTGATTCCCACTAAATTATAAATGTGACCCTTTTGAAGCGACAGGATAAGGTGAATCAGCAATAAGCAACTAGTACCACGCGAATCAGGATAAAATCAAATAACCCACGCGAGCCAGAGTTATTATCTTTGCGAATTATGAATCAGTAGCTTTTTTTTTCTTTTTTTCTTTTAATAAATTTTATACAACAAAATTATGCCCAATTAAATTGTTCTAAACACATATCAATATACATATCAAATCAAAACAATTAATAATTTGCATAAAGGTTTGGCTCTGATGCCACTGTAAGGTTTGTAATATTCATGAACGCAATCAAATTGCACAAAATTAGCGAAAGCGTGTAAAATCAGAGTTTTAAAATTTTACAAATTATAAATCCGGATCACCCTTTATGCACAATTATTAATTAAACGAAAAGAAAAAGAATAAAATCATACCCTTGAAGATCGAGCTTCCTCAGGTACAAGTTCACCTCCAAATCCTTTCTCGTTCAACTTGAATCCACCGGGTTTGGTCCCTTCCTTTGATCAACGTTAGTCACCCAAGTGTTTGGCCTCTAGAGGTGATCCACCAAGGAAGAAGAAGAATTCAAGAATATGGGTATTTGGCAAAATCCTAATTTTTCTATCTCTATAGAAAAGGCGCGTACTCTCCAACAATTGGAATTACGTATGTTGTTAAAGTCAACAACCCCTCCACCCATAATAAGACTCCTCTTATTTATAGATGTGGGCAACCCTCCTTAACAATTAAGAAATTGGGTTTTATTTAATTAATTAAATTCTTTTAATTAATTAGGCTCCCTAATCTTATTAGGGATAATTAATTAAACTCTTTTAATTAATTTAACCTCCTAATCTTATTAGGAATAAATGAGAGTACTTATATTAAATTAACTCCTAAACTCTTTTAGAAATTAAAATAATAATAATTGTAATAATATTAATAAGACTCCTCTTATTAATTTATATTTAATATTTCTAAAATATTAAATAATAAATATTAAGCTATTTAATTTATTCTATCACCATAGATTAAATTAAATATACTTAACATATTATTACGATTATGCCATTAACTTTTTAAATAATTATTCTTCCTTTTATGGTGTGACCCTTTAGGTTCTCCATATTAAACCGATTGTGAATAAATCAATTAGAACAATTCTAATCTTATTTAAATAAATAAATTAAACTAATAATTTATTTAAATAAATAATATTTATTCTACAATAGGGATAAGCCTCCCTAGCGATCAACGACTTTCCAGATAATATAGATTTCAACATTAATCATAAAAGAACCTTTGAGTAAATAGTTACCGTACAATTCAATCCTTCCACCATACAATGTCCCAATTAAATATAAGACATGGAATTACTGTCAAGTCTTATTTTATTTAATTATATGTATTTCGACTCTTAAATGCACAACCCCAAATAATACAAATTAGAAACTCCTTTCTAATTTCATTCTGCCTTGGCCAAGGACTACTGGGTTGTCATTTATCGAATCACATAGGACATTTCTCTTCTTTTACTAGAAGTGGTAGATTCTTTATTGATCATACATTATCTCCATGTACAACTTATTATACCCAAGCATACCCTTTGATATACCCTAAGGGTCTTAAGGAATAAGTCAAAGTATAACTCATCATACACAAGATACTATGATGATCTTAAGTCCAAGGATCACTTGTACTACTATCACTACAGGAATTCCTATTGACAGGCAAGTAAAACTCCATTAGGTATTCCTTAGCGAGTCACGTTCAGTGAACTTATTCTCTAATAAGCACCTACATACTTGCTTTAGTGTCTCCGCACAAATAATTATGAGATCAATCATCCTCATCCAATGAGCAAGCAACGTATGTACCAATCTATCCGGATTCATTAATCCCCAATTTAGTAATCCAACGATTGGGAACTATTTTAGTTCTAAGCTTTCTAAGAATTTAGATCTCATTAGAATGATCATCATCATTATTCTAAAAGCATTGCTTAAAACTATGGGTTTATCACATATTATAAAACAACATCATGTAGATAATTAAAAGCCTTTAATTAATTAATACTTTTTATTAATAAATAAATAAGATTGTTACAAAGTATATGCTTTATCATCAAACATGATTGGCTTGTGTGCATACTACTTTCATTAATATTAGAAATTAAAAAAATAGCTCAGCAACATCAGGCATCGCGCGCGGCCGCGCGGCCCTATTTTGCAATCCTCGCGCAGGCGTACAACTTGTAGTGTGCAATGTCGGTCCAGCCAGGTGCTCGCGCGGGCGCGCGTCCTAAAGCTTATTCTGTCGCGCGGCTGCGCGGCTTCTGCAACTCTAAATTCTGGTTCTGCTGCTGCAACTGATCTGTTCTGTCGTTCATTCTTTTGTCCATCAATGCTTAGCTTCCTGCTCCAATTGATCCTCATGCCATGCATCCAATAGCCTCATGCCATTTATATCACCAAATCATGTCATATCATGAACTTTTACACCGAAGGAGTTTGAAGTAAATGTAATGCAAAATAACATAAAATGCACTAAAAACACACTAAAATATACTTGAGATGGGCCTAGTTCGCGTGAATTAATATCCAATAAGTAGGTGTAAAACCCACTTATCAAAAATCCGCGGGGAATATAAACTTGTCAACCTTGACCAATATGTCCTCTACAATGCCTCTCGGGTATGCGACTGACCTATCCGCCAACTGTAATGAGATGTTCGTAGGCTTTGGAGCTGGCAAACCCAATTCTGTGTAAACTTATAACCGCATAAGGTTCACACTCGCCCCCAAATCACATAAACAGTTATTAAATGCCCCGTTCCCGATCATGCACGGAATGGTGAAACTCCCCAGATCTTTCAACTTTGGTGGCAACTTTCGCTGTAAAATTGCACTACACTCCTCTGTTAATGCCACTGTCTCGAAATCTTCTAACTTCTTTTTCCTGGACAAGATCCCTTTCATAAATTTTGCATAACTTGGCATTTGCTCTAGGGCTTCTGCTAACGGGATGTTAATCTGAAGTTTCTTAAAAACTTCCCAAAATTTTGCAAACTGCTTATATAATTTCTGCTTTTGGACTCTCTGCTGAAATGGTGGTGGAGGATACACAACTGGCTTATCATCTAACTTTGTTTTCTCAATTTGCGTATCCTCACTCTGTTTTTCTTCAACCACCTTGTTGTCATTAATTTTATCATCTGAGATAGCTGAATTTTCTGCATCTTTCCCATCCAAATGTTTTCCACTTCTCAAGGTGATTGCCTGACACTGTTCATGATTTCCCTTTGGATTTATTTCGGTGTCACTCGGTAGAGTCCCTTGTGGTCTGTTGTTCAATGCTAAAGCAATTTGTCCCATCTAATTTTCCAAATTTTTGATGGCCATTGCTTGGTTTTTCATCGCTGCCTCATTACTTGTTATATACTTTGAAACAACTCCTCTAAATTTAATTTCCTCTCTTGACGTTGAACTGGTTGTTGTTGATTCTGAAATCCAGGGGGATACGATGGTCGTGGAGCTTGTTGATTCTGATTATTATTCCACGATAAATTCAGATGATTCCTATTCCCCTGATTATATGCATTCTGATATGTATTCTGAGGAATTCTATTGTAGCTACTCATGAATTGTATTGACTCTGGGTTGATTGCGCATTGATCCATCGAATGTTCACCCGCGCACAACTCACAAATAATTGCAACTTGTTATGTTTGTCCCCCTACCCAAACGTCGAACTTCTTAGAGAGTACTGAAATCTGTGTTGTTATTGTCGTCACTCCATCTACCTCTAACACTCTAGTGACTGTAGGTTGTGTCATTCTTGCCATGGGCCACTGATAGTTGTTAGCAGTCATCATCTCTATCAACTTATATTCCTCCTCATAGTTCTTTGCCATAAAAGCTCCCCCCGATGCTGCATCGATACTGGTCCTGAGATTCCCATGTAGTCCGTTGTAAAATATATTCATCTGCAACCATTTAGGCAATTCGTGATGTGAGCATTTTCTGAGCAATTCTTTATATCTCTCACATGCCTCATATAATGACTCCCCATGTTGCTGATCAAACATGGTAATCTCATTCCTCATCTTCGCAGTCTTCGTTGGCAGGAAGAATTTTGCTAAAACTTTCTGAGCCAGGTCATACCATGTCATTATCGAACTCGCTGGTAGAGAGTGTAACCAACTCTTCGCCTTGTCCCACAGAGTGAATGGGAACAAGCGAAGTATAATTGCCTCATCTAACACCCCATTGTACTTGAAAGTGTCGCAGATTTCCAGAAAACTGATCAAATGCTCGTTAGGATCGTCTTTTGCGAGCCCCTCAAATTGAATCGAGTTCTATATCATCTAAATAGTTCCAGGCTTAATCTCAAAGGTATTCGCAGCTATAGCAGGCCTGGTGATACTCGACTGCAGCTCAGTCATCTTAGGTGTAACAAAATCCCTCAACGTTTTCTGGTCTTCGATAGCTATTGCTTCTTCTTTGTCAGAATTTTCGAATTCTTCCCTTGTTTCCTTGAACCACTTACTTAACCTCTGAAACCTTCTCTCAGTGTCGTCCTAAAAAGGAAGCAAATCTAGATTTTTGGATCGAGTTTGCATAAACCAACGTCAAAAACCTGAAATAAAAACAAAACAAAAACAAAAAGTGTTTAACTAAACTGGACTAATTAAACTAATATTACAAAATAATAAAATCTATACTAAAGTCCCCGGTAACGGCGCCAAAAACTTGTTGGGCAAAATCTAGTACGCACAGCACGTAAGTATACGTGGTCAACAAGTAATATAATAGTAAGTAGAGAATCATTCCCTCAGAGACTTAGTAAGAATTTAAACCTCACAATAACTAATTTCCTATTAATCCTAATTTTATTAAACTAATCAATTTCCAGTTTGTAACTTACAGTATTAAAACTATTAAAATCACCACACAATCAATAAACGCTAAAAAACAAATTTTTCAAACAAATAATGGAGAATTAGGCTTTCGACTTCACTCTAAGCATCACTCAGATTATTACACCTTTATTCCAGTTTAAGTCACTATCCCAGTTTATTAATCAAGAACACGTATGTAGAACTAGCCACCTCTCGATGCACTAATACTGTATTAACCCAAATCCACAGTTAAGATAGATTTACGTTAAACACCTTAACTTGGCATTATCATTTTCCTGTATCCGAACGCATTCGTTTTATCTGCAATATTTTATCATGATATAGCAAGGGTGAGCATGAAAGTTGCCCAGCAAGTTTAAATTCAACAATATAACGATATATCATGATTGAAGATTATGAATAATAAGCTGGCTATAATTCATCAATATAATTGAGAACTAGCACGAACAAACTTTTGACTGAATAAGTTTTAAACATGAACAAACATTTCTGAACCAACTGGTAATGAAGGTGATCAGCCTTTCATACCTGACTTATACATGCAAGATGTACAGAGTACAAATTTCATGGCAATCAGCAATGATTAACCATAAGCTTAAAAAAAACTACTCTTATTAGAGTTAAGTACAAAGAAAAACTTGCCTGAACCGTTGATTACCGCAACGCAAATTAATTTAATCTCTCACGAAAGACCTATCAGTTATAAGATTGATCTTTTAATCAGTATAACATACTTTATTCCATAACACTATCTAATACTTAATCAAATATTAGATAACAACTTAACACATCAATATTATTATCATCCTTTGATAATTATTCAATCACTATTTCATATCCCTTATGATTTAACACTCGCTTTTCATATCATAAATTATTCATTAACATGTAATAAGGCATACACTAATCCAGCACCCTGGATTCTATATCTAACAACCAAATTTATAATTCAGTAACCTGGATTCACCAATCCATTAATTTAGTCAACTTTTTTTCAATCCAGTAATCTAAACTGCAATCCAGAAAACTGGATTCGACATAATTTCAATTCATCAAACTGTATTTCAATCCAGTAAACTGGAATCACAATTTACCTAATCCAGCAAGCTGTATTCTATATCCATATCACAAAAATACCAAATCAATGTATTATTCTCCTATCCTTTGGTCAAACATATATACATGTATTTCATGCACAAAAATTATTTTTTCATAATTTTCCAACTTCCTTTGGTATTTTTCAAAAATTAATTTATAGTGCGTAGCTTAAGAAATTAGCTACCTCGTGCTTAACTCCCGTAATGCCCATCTCTTGGCATAACCTTATATATGTTAACGTGATTCTCCATTTTAAATTTCGTGGCAATCGGAACTGTAGAACTCCGTTTATAGCGATTTCCGTCGGAAAATCATAAAAATTGTAATGGTCATAACTTGGTCGTTTTAACTCAGAATTAGCTCATTTTTGGACACGAGCTACATAATACCATATATTTTCATTTACCAAAAGCCTAGAATTTTTCTCATTAAATAAATGTCCGAAACAGCCCCTGGAAAATTTGGACAGAAACTTTTTGCACTTTGGCAGTTTTGGAGTCCTTCACCAAAACTTAAATAACACGAAATATGTAACTCCGATTAATGATCCGTCACTTTTGTTGGATTCCTATCTTTCTGAACTACAGTTTTCATCTATCACAGTCCATATTTGGACATGTTAAGCTCCTGGAATTTAGCCCGGAAGTGGCTGTTACAAAACTGTCCTTTTATCAGTTTTCTTAACTTTGTGTAGTTTGGGAGAAATCCCATAACATGGTCCTTTTTAAACCTATTTGAGTAATTCCAAAGGGATTTTACCCTTAAAACATATATATAGCATCCCAAAAACATAAATCACAAATATCCATCATAGATTTCAAAGATCCAAAAGCTTGATCACACTTTTTAAAAGTTTAACTTTTCCGGAAAATTCCATTTTTCTATTCCTTTGATTCCAACCAAAATCAACACCCAAAATGGGTAATACCAAACACAAAACACTCATAAACATGTATATACATGGCTTTTGAGTTTAGAAACAAATTTTATTATTTCCTCAAACAAGCATCAAACAAAAATCAAAACTAAGAGAAAAAAATCATGTTTTCTATCTTTTGAAAAACCTAGCTTCCATTCCACACTTTAGATCTAACTTTTGATCTACAAAAGAGTTGGATCTACATATTAAACACTTATATACACATAGATCTAAGGTTTTAAGCCTCAAGATCACAACTTCAAGTTGTCAAAAATCAAATCAAAACATAAAGGAAATAGACTACATAAGTAGACATTTTGTTATACCTTAGCTTGATTTCTTGCTAAACCTTCTTCTTCTTCTTAGCTTGATCATGGAGCTTGGATGCCTCACCTAAAACTCTCCTTTCTCTCCACCACGAGGCTGCCGAACAAGCCCTCCCTCTCATTCTCTCATACACGAAAATTCTAGAGAGAAAATAGATTTAGTTGGCTTGATAAATAAAGTGAGAGATTTTTCTTACTTTTCTTAATTTAATCAAATTGATTCAATGAATCTCATTGCTAGGTGGCTGATTTGTATGGCCTTAGTCACATGCTATGCTATGTTAGGGTTAGGGTTGGTGAACCACCAAAGATAAGGCAAGATTTGCAAGCTTTCTCAAAAAAAATCCACAAAGGGTATTTTAGTCCTTTCCTTTTATTTCTAGATTTCTCAATTGTTGCATCCCTTAGGGTTTAGGTTTTGAGCAATCTAGGATTTAGGGTTGGTCACCAAACCAATATCTTGCCAAGATTTGCAAGTTACCTAAAAAAAATGTGACACATAGCCTAATTGGGTGAATTATCTATTACCAATTATGTGGTATATAAATGGATGATGTGCATGCACATCTCCCTCTCCTTTCACCTCTTCATTACCCGGCCAAGTGGCCTCTCTTTCTTCCACATTTTAATTTCTATTAGTCTCCCAATATCTTAGCTTGCTAGCCTTGGTTAATAATTATATACTAAGATATAAAAGGCTAGGATATTTAGGTGGGTTGGTAAACAACTAAAGTGAGCAATTAATACATTCATCTCCCCTTCTCTTCTCTCTTGTATGGCCGGCCAAGTGGCCTTAGAATGCACCAAGTTTGGATTTTTATTTTACTAAACCAATGACCAAAAAGTCCCTCCATACTTGGATCAAGTTTTGGGCTTTCTAATAAAAATATTTGGGTCATTCCTTTAATGTATTGCTTGAGCCTCTAACCAATATCTTTCGCCAACACTTGGACTATAAAATATACATAATCCACTACATTTAATTCTTATCCAACCCAATTCATTTAATTAGGGTTTTCACTTCTCCATTAAAACACCAATCCTTGCTCATAAACATTTATTTCCTTAACCCAATTAGACTTGCTATAATTAGGTTATAAAATTAATCAACCGAGATGTATAAAATAAATCTCTTAGAATTAGTAAGTATTCTAAATACCACAATTCTCTTTTTCCATAACCCTTAAGTTATTAAATCCTTCATTCCTAATATATAATTAGGGTTACACTAGTTTCTTTTGTTTGTTTATATAATAAACAAAGATAAACCATCACATAATGTTCATATTCCTTACACACAACTTTTTAACCCTTATGGTTTAATACTTTACATTTAGGATTCCCAAATTAGGGTTTAAATTCTCGAAACTGAAATTAGAGTTTCTGAATATATCGTTTGGGTTTCTAACAATTCTTTAGATTTTTCTAACTTAATAAACATATGATTAACATAACTTTAGGGTTTGCTAAAGTTATAATTTATCTGATCAATCCTTGATCTCAAATCATTACGGTTCACATATGTAACCAAATATACTGACTAGTATTCACTTCGATACTTATCCTTGAAAATTCTTCAAAAGAATTTTAAATCTACCATAATCTTATACATCATTACTAGACTATCACTTACAGTCTATCACATAATTCAAGTATTATCCAAAACTTTTGAAATTCTTGGAATTTCATTACATAACTGCCAATTCCATACACTTATTTCCTGTCTAGGTTCTAATATTGAACCTTAAATCAATCAATTATGATTTTAAAATTTTGTCCAAATTCTCGGGTTGTCACATTCACCCCTCCTTCTAAGAATTTCGTCCCCGAAATTCACCTTACACCTTACATCGTGCACCTTACACCATTTATACTGAGCGATCACACAAGACCTTGAACTTATTTTCTCGAGTATCTATTAAAGATATTAAAACTTCTCGGGTATCTATCAAAGATACTCAAACTTCTCGGGTATCTATCACAGATACTCAAACTTCTCGGGTATCTATCAAAGATACTCAAACTTCTCGGGTATCTATCAAAGATACTCAAACTTCTCGGGTATCTATCAAAGATACTCAAACTTCTCGGGTATCTATCAAAGATTTACTTTGATATATACTCAAATTTCTTGGGTATCTATCAAAGATACTCAAAACACTTGCAAAGGTCAAATTCTCACTAAGTATTCATGTATTTACAACTCCATCACATTTTTATCATCTCTGCACCAGGTTACATGGTACATGAGTGATAATTAAAAACAAATTTTGATATTTCAAATCATTTGCTTAAACATTCTATCTGTTCCTATTATCCTCAATACTCCATTCACACACAACTATATCTAGCTCATAAAACCACACTTATGAGTCCATAAATTGCCACAATCATATGAGTTCATTAACTTTCCTAGACAGACCTTTGGCGTCCATTCGCTGAGGGGTTCATAAACATTTCATATAACTATGCATCAAGTATGTCACATAAGTATGAATTTTAAGAACTCGTACTTAACCTTATATTCTCTAACTATGACCTATCTATCTGTCATACACATGAGAAAGGAATCACCCTCTTAACACGCATATAGCAAATAGCGCGACACAAACATTTCAATGATTATCAGTGCGAGAAACTAAGTGGTTGTCAAACCAAACTCAGCCACTAATCAATATAGAAAGCTAAGCGGACAATTCCCCGCCCATACAAAGAATTGGTCAACCTAACCACTACATCGACCAGGAAGCTAAGTGATTCTAAAACCAAGTACAAATTCCCCGCCCATACAAGGAATCATACAACTCAGCGGCTGACACGAGTCCTCAATTGAAATCCCATATAATTCTTGCTCCACACTTATTCCATACGAATTTTATTTAATCCGTATTTACAATTCATAACTCTTTCATGAGTTTTCATAGTACGATTTCATAGTACAACTGATACACAGCATCTTGCTGTAAACTTTTCAATCATTAGATTGATTCTTTTCCCACATCATAACCTTATCAGATCACGGGGTGACCTTATCGTATATATTACGATTCAATTCTATGCACTATGATCATTTTTGTTTTACGATCTTCTATCCCTGCACTTTCAGTCTTTTAGACTCGATCTATTCACCATTACTGTTCAACTTTATTATCAAAGTTAGGGAACTCTGTGTCTTTACACTCGCCGAGATTCATCTTTGAATCTTACCGACCAACTAACTCAATTTGAGTTAGTCTTATCATAATCACTGCGGTTATTGGTCTCAGGTATTCCTACCTAAGCTTCATAACCAACAGCTCTGATACCAACTGTAGTAGCCCCGGATCGTCGCGGACTCGGTATACTAATTCTTTCACTATTTGAGGAAGATATAAACATAAATTGTTTATACATTACATTACACACTATTTTCCCCAAAATCAAGTAACCTTAACTGATTACACAATTCATAAGTTATTTAACACAGAACATTATTATCAACTATTCTATTACAAAATTGCTGCATATATTGCCCCAAGCTGAACTTGGCATTATCATTTTCCTGTATCTGAACGCATTCGTTTTATCTGCAATATTTTATCATGATATAGCAAGGGTGAGCATGAAAGTTGCCCAGCAAGTTTAAATTCAACAATATAAAGATATATCATGATTGAACATTATGAATAATAAGCTGGCTATAATTCATCAATATAATTGAGAACTAACACGAACAAACTTTTGACTGAACAAGTTTTAAACATGAACAAACATTTCTGAACCAACTGGTAATGAAGGTGATCAGCCTTTCATACCTGACTTATACATGCAAGATGTACAGAGTACAAATTTCATGGCAATCAGCAATGATTAACCATAAGCTTAAAAAAACTACTCTTATTAGAGTTAAGTACAAAGAAAAACTTGTCTGAACCGTTGATTACCGCAACGCAAATTAATTTAATCTCTCACGAAAGACCTATCAGTTATAAGATTGATCTTTTAATTAGTATAACATACTTTATTCCATAACACTATCTAATACTTAATCAAATATTAGATAACAACTTAACACATCAATATTATTATCATCTTTTGATAATTATTCAATCACTATTTCATATCCCTTATGATTTAACACTCGTTTTTCATATCATAAATTATTCATTAACATGTAATAAGGCAAACACTAATCCAGCACCCTGGATTCTATATCTAACAACCAAATTTATAATTCAGTAACCTGGATTCACCAATCCATTAATTTAGTCAACTTTTTTTCAATCCAGCAATCTAAACTGCAATCCAGAAAACTGGATTCGACATAATTTCAATTCATCAAACTGTATTTCAATCCAATAAACTGGAATCACAATTTACCTAATCCAGCAAGCTGTATTCTATATCCATATCACAAAAATACCAAATCAATGTATTATTCTCCTATCCTTTGGTCAAACATATATACATGTATTTCATGCACAAAAATTATTTTTCCATAATTTTACAACTTCCTTTGGTATTTTTCAAAAATTAATTTCTAGTGCGTAGCTTAAGAAATTAGCTACCTCGTTCTTAACTCCAGTAATGCCCATCTCTTGGCATAACCTTATATATGTTAACTTGATGCTCCATTTTAAATTTCGTGGCAATCGGAGTTGTAGAACTCCATTTATAGCGATTTTCGTCGGAAAATCACAAAAATTGTAATGGTCATAACTTGGTCGTTTTAACTCGGAATTAGTTCATTGTTGGACACGAGCTACATAATACCATATATTTTCATTTCCCAAAAGTCTAGAATTTTTCTCATTAAATAAATGTCCAAAACAGCCCCTGGAAAATTTTGGCCAGAAACTTAAATAATACGTCACAGTCCAAAACTCCGAAATAAATCTAACTCCGATTAATGATACGTCACTTTTGTTGGATTCCTATCTTTCTGAACTACAGTTTTCATCTATCACAGTCCATATTTGGACATGTTAAGCTCCTGGAATTTAGCCCGGAAGTGGCTGTTACAAAACTGTCCTTTTATCAGTTTTCTTAACTTTGTGTAGTTTGGGAGAAATCCCATAACTTGGTCATTTTTAAACCTATTTGAGTAATTCCAAAGGGATTTTACCCTTAACACATATATATAGCATCCCAAAAACATAAATCACAATTATCCATCATAGATTTCAAAGATCCAAAAGCTTGATCACACTTTTTAAAAGTTTAACTTTTCCGGAAAATTCCATTTTTCTATTCCTTTGATTCCAACCAAAATCAACACCCAATATGGGTAATACCAAACACAAAACACTCATAAACATGTATATACATGGCTTTTGAGTTTAGAAACAAAGTTTCTTATTTCCTCAAACAAGAATCAAACAAAAATCAAAACTAAGAGAGAAAAAAATCTTGTTTTCTATCTTTTGAAAAACCTAGCTTCCATTCCACACTTTAGATCTAACTTTTGATCTACAAAAGAGTTGGATCTACATATTAAACACTTATATACACATAGATCTAAGGTTTTAAGCTTCAAGATCACAACTTCAAGTTGTCAAAAATCAAATCAAAACATAAAGGAAATAGACTACATAAGTAGACATTTTGTTATACCTTAGCTTGATTTCTTGCTAAACCTTCTTCTTCTTCTTAGCTTGATCATGGAGCTTGGATGCCTCACCTAAAACTCTCCTTTCTCTCCACCATGAGGCTGCCAAACTAGCCCTCCCTCTCACTCTCTCATACACGAAAATTCTAGAGAGAAAATAGATTTAGTTGGCTTAATAAATAAAGTGAGAGATTTTTCTTACTTTTCTTAATTTAATCAAATTGATTCAATGAATCTCATTGCTAGGTGACTGATTTGTATGGCCTTAGTCACATACTATGCTATGTTAGGGTTAGGGTTGGTGAACCACCAAAGATAAGGCAAGATTTGCAAGCTTTCTCAAAAAAAATCCACAAAGGGTATTTTTAGTCCTTTCCTTTTATTTCTAGATTTCTCAATTGTTGCATCCCTTAGGGTTTAGGTTTTGAGCAATCTAGGATTTAGGGTTGGTCACCAAACCAATATCATGCCAAGATTTGCAAGTTACCTAAAAAAAATGTGACACATAGCCTAATTGGGTGAATTATCTATTACCAATCCTTGTTCATAAACATTTATTTCCTTAACCCAATTAGACTTGCTATAATTAGGTTATAAAATTAATCAACCGAGATGTATAAAATAAATCTCTTAGAATTAGTAAGTATTCTAAATACCACAATTCTCTTTTTCCATAACCTTTAAGTTATTAAATCCTTCATTCCTAATATATAATTAGGGTTACACTAGTTTCTTTTGTTTGTTTATATAATAAACAAAGATAAACCATCACATAATGTTCATATTCCTTACACACAACTTTTTAACCCTTAGGGTTTAATACTTTACATTTAGGATTCCCAAATTAGGGTTTAAATTCTCGAAACTGAAATTAGAGTTTCTGAATATATCGTTTGGGTTTCTAACAATTCGTTAGATTTTTCTAACTTAATAAACATATGATTAACATAACTTTAGGGTTTGCTAAAGTTATAACTTATCTGATCAATCCTTGATCTCAAATCATTACAGTTCACATATGTAACCAAATATACCGACTAGTATTCCACTTCGATACTTATCCTTGAAAATTCTTCAAAAGAATTTTAAATCTACCATAATCTTATACCTCATTACTAGACTATCACTTACAGTCTATCACATAATTCAAGTCTTATCTAAAACTTTTGAAATTCTTGGAATTTCATTACATAACTGCCAATTCCATAAACTTATTTCCTGTCTAAGTTCTAATATTGAACCTTAAATCAATCAATTATGATTTTAAAATTTTGTCCAAATTCTCGGGTTATCACAAAATGAGCCCGCCCCGACGGGCTACCCTTTTGTTAACTGACTTTGGCCAATTTCTTTACTTGCTCCAATTATGCTCCAAATGCCTCCTTTTCTTATCATTTGCCACACCAACCACCCTACACACAAAATAATAAGAAACAAGTAAGAATGGACATGAACGCAAAGAATTAACAATGATTATGCTTAAAATGGACATCGATTCATGGATATAAAATCCACTCATCAACTCTCTTTGTGCATTGAGCTCATTGGTCTGTTTTAAGAGCTTATTCTCAGCTTCAACCTTGGAGAGAGAGTCAGTACTTAGAAGGGATATTTCCAGTTCTTCCTGAACCTTCTCTTTCCCCTTTTGAAGAAGTGAATAATCTTTGGACAGAACTCTGAACTATTTCATGTATTGATGTAGATCAGATGTTATGTCATGCAGTGTAGTTCTTAAATTATCAATGTCTACATCAGGAGAGTTAAAGTTAAATATCTCATCTATACTTACTTCATGAATGTTGGAGTTCTTTTTATCCTTTGAATGCTTGGCCATCAGGCAAAGATTTTCCATTTGATGATCTTCATCATCTCCAGATTCGGGAGTTGAGTCGTTGTCTGAGTCACTCCACGTTCCTCCAGCTACAAGACCTTTGTCTTTCTTCTGAGACCTTTTGTTGCCTTTGAATTCCTTCTTTGAATGTGATTTCTTCTTCAGTTCTTCTCTGAGAGGTTTGTTGCAGTTTGTAATGAAATGACCAGGCTTCTTGCAATTGTAGTATAGATCATTTATATGTTCATGTATGCTGTAGTTGTTGACTTTCTTTGGTTTGATGATTCTTCCTTGACGCATGAACCTTCTAAGTCTTTTCACCAGCATTGCAAAGTCCTCATCATCATCTTCATCATAGTTAAAGTCATTTTCAGTGTAGACTTTGAAGTTGTTATCAGTTTCTTTGAGAGTAACCCCTTTATCCTTCTTTCTTCCTTCAGATAGAGTTTCTGCTCGTTGAGTCAGCTCTAGTTTATATGTAAGAAGGTTGATATATAACTGTTGAATAGTCATTTCATGGAGATTCTTTGATTCTCTGATGGTAGTGGTTTTGGCATCCCACTTGCTGGGTAAAACTCTCATGAACTTTATGATTAGATCTTTATTTGGATAGATCTTTTCATAGTCTCTAAGAGAGTTGAGCAGTACATTGAATCTTTCATAGGTGGCAGTGACATTTTCTCCTTGAACGTGTGCAAACATCTCATATTGCTGAGTTAGGAGAGATTGTTTATTTTCCTTGACTTCTTCTGTTCCTTCATGCATGATGAGCAATGCTTCCCAAACCTCCTTTGTTGTTTTACTGTTGACCACATTTCGAACAGGTCATCTTCTTAGGATTGGAACAAAAGGTTCTTGGCCTTTTTGTCTAGTTGAACATCTCTCTTTTCGTTGTCTGTCCATTCTTCTTTGACCTTTAATCTGTATTTTGTTCGGGTCGTCTGTAGTTGGTGCAAGCTTTGTAGGAACGTAGGGTCCATTCTGAATAGTTTCGAACAGATCTTCATCTATTGAATCCATGTATGCTTGCATCCAAACTTTCCAATTGGCGAATTTGTCTTGGTTGCACATAGGTGGCTTGCTGTCTCCTCCAGTCTTTGATTCGCTTATCAGATGTGCCATTGGATCTAATTAAGCTTTGTAGGCTATATGATAGAACATTCTTGGATACCAATTGTTAGTTCCTAGAGGCACAATAGTTATCTAGAATGGGGGGTTGAATAGATATTTTAACTTCTTTTCGAAATACTTTGTTAGTTTTGTTAATGATTTAAACACGGCGGAATTAAGATTTATTTGTTCTTCCTTTTAGATATAGTGAGTTAATGAGAGTGAGGCAGTTATAACAGTTATAGCAAGAATGTAAAAGAGACACAAAAGTTTTTTAAGTGGTTCAGATCACTTAAAGCTCCTAGTCCACTCTTCTACTCCTCGAGTAGGAAATCCACTAAGGATATCTTTTACACTTTCTGAATCTCACAGATTCGTTCAAGACCAGCAGTCTTGGCACTTCTCAGTTCACTTTTGAACTCTTCAAGTCCAGCAGACTTGGTTCTTCACAATTCACTTAGAGCTCTTCAAGTCCTTCTGACTTGGAACTTCTTACTTCAGTTGATAGTAGTTGATGAGTTCTTGATTGGTGCTACTCAGTTGCAGTTAAGCTCTTTGTTCGAAAGAACTGAGTAGCTGAGCAAGCTTTCTCTTTTTAGATTGTTGAGTTGAGCGTTGAGTGTTCTTCAGCGTTTTGTTCAATGCTTGCTTAGTTGAATCATCTGCTGACATTTTTTTTGCATATATTAGGTCTTTGAAATCTATCCATTGAAGACAGCCGTTGAAGCATTAAATGCGTTTAACATTTCTGAACTTTGTTGGAGACTTTTATGCACATCTGCTAATTTGCAGTCTGGCCCACTGACACAGCACTACTATCTCACCTAACACCTGAAAAGGTGTTTTCCTCTTACCCGTGGTACTTTCCTTAGCTTCTTCAATACGTTTCTTTGTTATATACTAAGGATATCTTTTGTGTTATTGGGACTGGTGAGGACTTCAACGTTTATAATCCATTCCACATTTATTGGGTTTTATCCTTAAACAAATGGGCAAGGCTCGATGCTTCTGACACAGGCAGATGATGCTCTACGATTCTGATCGTGGTGTCTTTCCACCTTGGTGCTTGATCTGATACTAGCAAATGAGAACACTAAGATTTCTCTTAAGGACTAGCACACTACGATCTTCACTTGCTTGACTTGCAGACTCTATGTTTTCGAGAGCACACTATAATCTCTGAGTTGGCTCGCCAAACGTTTGGACCACTCTATGATTTTTGGAGAGGTCCTTCAAGACAGACACACAACGATCTCATGATGCTATACGATTCTTCCTTGTCTTCTGCAATCTCTTGATTAGCTCGATAGACTACGATTTTCTTGAAGCTATCTATTACATCTCAAGTCATAGATTAACCTAACAGCTTTGATCTCTTCATATATACATTCAGTTACAGAATGATAAACATTAAAAGCTTAGATCAACCTAACAAATTTGACCTATCACTAAGTTCTTGTACAAATATTCCTTGAAGGACTTTTCATATAATCATGAACATTCACTTTAAACATCAAATCAAAATATGCACTCTCCCAACAACTTTGCTTCCCAAAAATGAATTTTAATGTACAATTGTTACCATATTAGGAAATTTAGGGATTATTTATGTACTCACATCATATAATCCATATACATTTGGATTAGTCCAAATAATATTTTAAATGAGCTAAATATAATTCAGTTGGGTATTCCCAACCCAGTATTTCCTATCACACTTAAATATCACAATGATTAATATCAATCATTTATTATCTTTCCCTTAATTCTCTTTTTATAATTTCAGTTAAACCTTTAATCTAATTTAACTTTAATACTCAGGTCACATGAGACTCATTTATCTCATTTACTGGAGTTATATATAACTCAAGCTCATTATTTCTGTAATAAAATATTAGGGGTCTAGGCCACGTTTAGCTTTTCCCCAATTCCACATTATTTTAATATTTTTTTAATATAAGATTTAGGTATCACACCTTACCTTAATGCTAAATTATTTAGCTCACCTTTCACTAAAAATAATTAATATATACTCTATTAATTATTTAAATTATACATTATACGTATAATTATTTGATTGTCCCAAGACAACTTCTTCCATCTTTATATTCAGACACATCTGAAGTGTTAATCTAATCCCTCCATTTCTAACCAATATTCATTTATAATTATATTGGTACTTCCTTTTATTAATCACTTATCCATCAAATATTACAATACTATGTAATATATTTAAAATATCAAATTAACATATTCCTTCTATCCTCTTATGTTAAACACATATAATAATTCACCATCTTATGTAAGTGAATTGATACTTTCTATTCAATTTAATAACACGCCACTGCCACACAAGGCTTTAATACTTAAATTATATTATTCCATAATATAATTTTTCACTTAATTTAAGTTAACTAATATTTATTCTTGTTTAGTTAAATTCCATAACTAACTCTCATTCAATTCATGTTTTGCTATCTTAATCCATTCATAGACACTATAAATATCAAATATGACCCATATGATAACATATTTGCCACTAATATACAATTCCTATAGTTCAAATTACACAACTCATTCGATTATACAAACTCATCATGAACTATCTACAGATCGGCGCGGCCGCGCTGGCCTTAGGCTTAAGAGTGGCGCGGTCGCGCCACCTTAAGTTAGGAAGCAGACATGTTTTGCTTCAATAGAAACAGAACTTAAGTCGCAAATTCTTTAACATGTTCCATGCATGTTATCTCATTATACTAACCAAATGAATCTCCAATGACTACATTCTTCAATAATTTAGAGATTAAACTTCAAGTTCAACTCTTCTTTCTTTAATCTATACATTTATCCATATCCCAATATTATTCAATAAATCTCTAACTAATATTTATCTAAAGATATATCGAATTTCTTCTCTCGTTAATAACGTACATATATACAAGTCCAAACCTAGCACACATCAAGTCTTTAATGGTATTCAATATAGTACACTGAGTGGTTTCCCACAAACAACTAACAAATTAGTTTTCGTCTCGTCTACACTATTTTCACAGTGAATTAGATCGATTACTAATTCGTATATACCTCCACTCTCTGAAGGAATCGGGTATCCCGGCTCCTATACATCCACCATTAAAGGGTACGATTGCACTTCCTTAGACTTGATACCTACTCATACATATACTCAAGGAATTGGTGATTATCAAAGATATTTAATGTCACCAACTTTCTATGATAAAATAATTTCACATAAATTATTTAATCTCATTAGATAAATCTTATCCATCTTTTTACTAATTCATCTCTACAATTTATAACAAATATATAATAATGATATATATTTATTAAACACAACATCACTTATTACATAGCTCATATTACCCTATGTAACAGAATACTACATACCTCATATCATAAATATATTCTTGTTCGAACCCATCTCATGCTTTAAGAATTTTATTTACTAAATTCTTATTTTAATATTTTCATAAAATTCTAGTTCTTACAGCAGTTGCTCACTTGAAGCCTGATAATTCCCTTTTTGGCTCTTCGACGATTGATTATGTAGGCCATTTGGTTTTACTTTTTCTTTCTCTGCAGCTTTCTGTTTCAACTTGTTACAGTTAATATTATAATAACACTAACAAAATTTCTTGTGAACTTACTGATGTGGTCATTTTTCTGTTATTTGGCAGGCCCACATTGAACAATGGATTGATTTTGCATCATTGGAGATTGATGCTAATATATATGTAGATGGAGAGTATATCTTTCCATGTGGACATGCATTTCATACCCAATGCCTGATTGCCCATGTTATGAGGTGTAGAGACCAAATTCAAAGAAATATATACATAAGTTTTTAAAGAAAGATACAAAGAGTTAAATAATGAGTTGTGATATCCTGTTCTGTGAGCGTTTGTAATTATGTTTAGAAACAAATGTAGATTTTGTCATCGTTTGAACACGTGTATTTTTATATATAAACGAAATTGAAGTTTTTTTAAGTTTTCATTTTATGTCTCATTTTGGTGTGATCCATCTGAGACTCGAGCTCGAATAGAAAGGTTCGCGAATTACTCGTTGTGAAAATGAGTCGAGTAACTCCGAGCCAAGTAGTATCGAGTAATTTATCTAGTCAAACTTGAGCAGTCTTGAAAATTATCAGTTCGAATTCGAGTCGAACCTGAACACAAATTTTTTGATCTGAGTCGAGCTTAAGCATTATAGTGTTCGGATCGACTCAAGATCATTTTCACCCCTATAATCATCCCTGTGGGGAAATATACAAAATCCTCGCCTCGCCCCCATGGGACCCCAACCAAGCTTGGATGAAAAATTGAAACAAAGATTGAGTGGTCGAGAAGGAAGGTAGCCTAAAATAGCTTTTAATCTCAAATATTTCTTATCTGTTATAAAACTTTTAGCAAAGTATAGAAAGATACTCTTATAATTGCATAAATTTAGAGAGAATAAGTAAGAGATAAAGAGAGAGAAACCATTCAGAGAAATTCTTCTTATTTCCTTCAGTATCATTTCCTTTATATAGAAAAGGGAGGAGTCACAGGTGAGGAAAGGGGTTCACGGGAGAAGAGAAGAAGGAGAGGGGGAGAGTTCACGGGTTCCCTATTGAGGAGGGAATTATATGTATAACACTTCCCCTGATTTCCTATGATAGAAGATTATGTCTCATTAAAAACCTTGTTAAGAAAACCTAGTGGAAAAAACTTAACGAAAGGAAAAAGAGTACATATCTTTTATATAAATATCTTTTAATCGACTACCTCGTTACCTTGTCATGAAAAACCCATTGGGATAAAAACTGTTACTAAGAAAAAAGAGTACAGTCTTTCCCTCAAAAGGAATTCATTACTCCTTAATGAAATGTTGTCATAAGTCTTTCAGTCGACACATTCCAACCTTTTTCCAAATTTTTGCAAACGTTGCATTTGGTAGCGACTTTGTGAATAAGTCGGCAAGATTATCACATGATCGAATTTGATGAACATCTATATCACCCTTCTTTTGTAGCTCATGTGTGAAGAAAAATTTAGGTGAAATGTGTTTTATTCTATCTCCCTTGATGTACCCTCCTCTAAGTTGAGCAATGCATGCAACGTTATCCTCATATAGAATTGTAGGAATGTCTTTGATTGATGGTAATCCACATGATTTTTGATTATGCTGAATAATTGATCTCAACCAAACACACTCTATGCTTGCTTCATGTATAGCAAGAATCTTTGAGTGATTTGAAGATGTAGCTGTCATGGTTTGCTTTGTGGATTTCCAGGATATAGCCGTGTTATAATATGTAAATACATAACCTGTTTGTGATCTTCCATTATGTGGATCTGATAAATATCATGCATCGGCATATCCAACCAATCGCGACGTTGAATCTCTTGGATAAATAACCCAAGATCTATACTTCCACGAAAGTATCTCAAAATGTGTTTGATCCCATCCCAATGTCTCTTAGTCAGAGAAGAACTGTATCTTGCTAACAAGTTGACAGCAAAAGTAATATCAGGTCGTGTACAGTTTACAAGATACATAAGAGCACCTATTGTACTTAGGTATGGAACTTCAGGTCCAAGAACTTCTTCTCCACTTTCTAGAGGCAGAAATGGATCTTTATCAACTTCTAAATATCGAACAACCATCGGGGTAGTCAAAGGATGAGATTTATCCATATGAAAGCGACTGAGAATTTTTTCAGCATATGTGGATTAATGAACAAAAATTCCAGATGCTAAATGCTCCACTTGTATTCCCTGACAGAATTTTATCTTTCCAAGATCTTTCATTTCAAATTCATCTTTTAAATAAGTAGCAGTTCTTGTGAGTTCTTTAGGAGTACCAACAAGATTCAAATCATCCACGTATATAGCAATGATGGAAAATCGACTTTGTGATTTCTTAATAAAAACACATGGACATACTTGATCATTTATAAATCCATCTTTTATTAAATAATCACTAAGTCGATTATATCATATACAACCAGACTGTTTCAACCCATACAATGAGCGTTGTAACTTGATTGAATATATGTGACAGGGCCTTTGTGATTCAGCCATTTTCAATCCTTCAGGGATTCTCATATAAATCTCACTGTCAAGTGAGACATATGGGTATGATATTACAACATCCATCAGACGTGTTTCCAAACCTTCCATGGTTACCATACCTATCAGAAAGCGAAAAGTAACTCCATCCATTACTGGAGAGTATGTATCCTGATAATGAATACCAGGTTTTTGTGAAAATCCTTGAGCTACAAGTCGGGCTTTGTATCTCACAATTTTATTTTTCTCATTTTGCTTTTGTACAAATACCCATTTGTTTCCAATCGAGATTACACCCAGCGGTGTTTGGACTACAGGTCCAAATACTTCTCTTTTCAATAGAGATTGTAGCTCAGTTTGAATAGCATCTTTCCATTTTGGCCAATCTTTTCTTTTCCGACATTCTTCCATGTTTTGTGGTTCAGGATCCGTGTCAGGAATCAAAATAATATATGATGCTATAGAGAAAACAAATATATCATCAATCATGACTTTGCTTCAATCCCATATTTTCTCATTATGTACATAATTTATTGAGATCTCTTGGTGTTCATTTCTTATCCCTTCACTGAGATTTTGAACCTCTTCTGGGGCTATTCCCACTCTTGGAATAAGTGCTACTTCTGGAGCTGGTATTCCTTCTGGGATTCCCTTATTTACTTTTACTTTTTGTGGTACAGTGTCTTTTGCACCATCCGGTCTTCCACGCTTCTGGCGTGGTTTAGATTCTTCTATTACCTTATTTGTCAATTCTCCAGGAATTGATTTTTAAATAGGTATTTCTATCCTTGCTGGAGTATTCACTGCAGGTGTATGTGATTTTATCATTTTTCTAGCATCATTAAATGCATATAGCATTTGATTTGCAATATTTTGTAAATAAATAATTCTTTGAACTTCAATTTCACATTGTCTTGTACGAGGATCAAGTGAATTTAATTCTGATGCATTCCATGATATTTTAGAGGGTTTTTTATTTAAAACCTTTCCTCCTCCTAATGGTGGAAATTGTGACATTCCCAAATCTCGGTACTTCATTACCTCAAGATTTGGTGTTCACGTAATCAAAACATTCATTTATAGCTACCCAATCATAAATAAAATTGAATAATAAACCTACCCATACAGGAATTACATAAAATAAAATCTCTCAGGTTATCTAACCTTTACAAACAATCATTCATACGAAAAATTTAAAATAAACTTCATTACAATCTTTAAATCAAGGTCTGATAATAAAACTATCAAACTATTACAAGTCTTCAGTACTTGTTCATCTTTCCCTTTCCTTTACTGGTGCTAGGTACGTCACCCTTTCCATCTTTAGCTGTAAGGATTTTACAGGCAAGAGTGAGCAAACAAGGCTCACTTGAAATATTAATGAATAAAACTTTTACATTCTTAGCCCATTCAGGGACTCAATAGAACTGAAAAATAAGTTCTATTAACTTCTTATATGTTCCTTGCCTATTCAGAGGCTTAAAAGAACTAAAACATTCCTTGCCCATTCAGGGGCTCAATAGAATTGAACAATA
This sequence comes from Panax japonicus, assembly GCA_020205505.1. Classification (NCBI taxonomy): domain Eukaryota; kingdom Viridiplantae; phylum Streptophyta; class Magnoliopsida; order Apiales; family Araliaceae; genus Panax; species Panax japonicus. The sequence continues at coordinate 37,335,091 of CM035094.1, read as the reverse complement.
AATTCTATTAACATCTTAAACATTCAACTGAGGGTCTAATGACCACGAACCTTGTCCATAGTTTTAAGTAATTTTTCAACTTTAACTTTTACAGTCATACGACTATAATGACTTCAAGGTACTTAGGGGGATCAACCCTTCGTACATGTATTGTATACAAACATTTCAGCGCAAAGTACAAAACTAAGCGTAACCCCTATAAATAGGGTTGTTCATCTCAGTATTTTGAGTACAAGTCCACCCCAAAGATAGTTTGGTTTGGATACACTTCAAGGTAATTTGGAGTTCAACGGACATCAATTAAGGATTAGTTAAATAAAAGATAATAAAACTATGTTATTGAATGATCATAACTGAATAAACATTTCGTTCTAAGTTCATGCTTTAGGAATAATCTAATAGCATAACAATTGAATAATCTATCATACCTTGCTTTGAACAACATTAAGCTAAGGTTACAACTTAGAATTTAATATCAAGCATGCATAACAACAATAATTTGAACGATAAACTGATTAAACAGAATAAAGGTACTAGCATGCTGATATAACAAGTTTAAGAGTTAAGAAAACTTGCATAACCATAATAACTATCTCGACGAAAGTGTGGAGATGGAAAGCTTGTATCATCATGAATAACTAGATACAATCAAGTTGCTTAATGAAAATACTTTACTCAATAAAGTATAGAAATATGAAATTTGCATAACGACGATTTAGAATTAGAAAAAGTTGTTTAACTATTAACAAAGTAGAGTTAAAGAACTTGCCTTGTGCGTAGATTAAACCGTTAATATCCAAATCACAATTATCATATATACATATGTTAACATGACATGATTAGTCATAATCAACGTAACATTACGTATGGTTTAAATGTCTAACCATGTAATCAAATCGCATAATCAAATTCTATCTAATAAAACTAATAATAATATTTGTTAATTAGTAATTCCATGTTCACTCATAGTATTAACATACTATACAAGAAATACATACTAAACATTTATCATATATCATTCCTTTAAAATATCAGACTTTTGTGCAAGACAAAATTCATTTCTGAACTTTCTGTTAAGTGGCGCCGCGACGCCACAGTTTGAACTGTTGTCCGCACTGAGGCGCTGATGTGGCGCTTCGGCGTAAGAAATATACAGGGACTCGGTGTTGCGGCATGAAGTTCGGCGCTCTGTCACTAACTTCGGCGTTGCGGCGCGAAGTCTAGCTGGGGCACGACTTTTGGCGCTAAGGCACGAAACTTGACGTTGGGGCGTGGATTTTGGCGCTTGGGCGCCGAAACTCACAGAAGCAAAATGAAGAACAGAGCCAAAGCTACTGTCTTAATTTCTAACAACAATTAACACCAATTAAAATGTATAACTTCACATAAATTACACATGAATGTTAACAATCAACTATATACCAATTATCAACCACTAATCAACACCATCATAAACTAATTCTTTGAAAACACTGTTTTTAAAACAAGAACTTCATTGTTGATATATTTCTTGACACAGTGAACTGAAATTCTACTAGTAGCAACCAAATTTATTTCTTTGTACTACGTGATCTTACATTCATAACCAAATACCCATTCTCAGTTAAATTTCACAATTTTACAATTAGCATATATTAATTTTGATATCTCTACAAATCATATACGTGCATATATACTCACTATAAAACCAATTTCTTGAATATGTAATTTAGCATACCATCATATTTATATATTAAACATACAATTATATATAAATATATATATATATATATGCTAGTACAACAATTATAACAACAAAACACGTAATTCCCTAACCAATTATACCAACATAGCTTTTACAGAAATTTTGGTAAAACTCTTATACACAGTGATATACCAAAAAACAGAGACTACCAAGTTCATAGGAAAATGACTTAAAACATATCTACGTACATACGTTAAGGTTTTAGGAACCTACCTTTTTGTTGCTTTAGAAAACTTATAAATCACTGATGAAAATCTTGACAATCTCAGAGCTTTCCTCTTTCTGTCTCTCTCTCTCAACTATCTCAGACAACTTCAATTTTTGATTAGGCTTAAGCCAAAATAGCATATACGTAACTAAAATAAAACAACGTATTAGCTTAAAACGTACAAAACCGACGCCACACTTATTACCCTAATAATATATATATATATATATATATATATATATATATATATATATATATATATATATATATATATATTAAATTGAAAAATCAGGTTGACTGGCCAAAGCCGAACTGTAAGGCTTAGGCATGGTGCCAAGAACAGTGAATTTATTACTGGTCTGAATAGTTGGGTTAACTGGATGAGGAACCATGGCTCCTCTGGGTTGATTAAGTGGGCCAGAAGGGCGACCCGGACCCCTTGAGGTCGATGCTCCTCTTGTACTCATTGAATAGTACCTGTATTGATAAATTCCCTAGTGAGAAAATCATGAACTGAATTGTTACTACCTTTAATATATTCAATTTCAAAGTCAAAAATACTTAATAAAGCTTGCCATCTAGCGAAAGAATGCTTAGAGGCTAGATTTTGAACGTCTTTTTCTAATATATATTTTGCTGATTTGCAATCTATGCGAACTAAGAATTTTTGATTTAATAAATCACTTTGAAATTTATTAATACATAAAACTAAAGAAAGTATTTCTTTTTTAATAGTACTGTAATTTAATTGTGTAGTATTCCATGCACCGGAATGAAATCGGACAATTTATTCTAGGGAATTAGGTGTTAACTTTTGTTTAAGAATGCCTCCGAATCCAATATCTGAGGCATCAGTTTCAACAATTTTAAATGCGGAATCATTGGAAATGCCAAGACAGGGCAATGCCTTGACGTATTTTTTGACTTGTTGGACGACAGCAGTATGATTGTCCGTCCATGGAGGAGGGTTGTCTTGCAAATGCTGAAAAAGAGGTTTGCAGATCTTCCTGAGATTTTTGTAAAACTTGCCTATATAATTAAGCAAGCCAAGAAATCTCTGCAGTTGGGTTTTATTGGTTATCTTATCGGGAAACTTGTCAGCGAATTGAATAGCTCGTTTAATGGGCTGAACTTGTCCTCTAAAGATATTAAGACCAAGAAACCGTATTCTGACCTGAAACAGGCTGCATTTGGAAGGTGAAAGAACTAGACCATTGTCTTTAACTATCTTGAAGAATGATTTCAAGTGTTTAACGTGTTCTTCAATGGTCATTGAAAAAACAAAGATATCATCAATATAGACAACAATAAAATGACTGAAGGGGTTTAATATGTCATTTAGGATATTTTGAAATTCACTAGGAGCATTTTTCAGACCAAATGCTTGAACATTCCATTCGTAATGACCGAATGGGGTGGTGAATGCTGTTTTGTAACTATCATCTGGATGAATGGCAATTTGCCAAAAACCGGATTTGAGGTCGAATTTACTGAAAATTGTTGCATGACTCAATCTGTTAACAAGGTCGTCTTTATTGGGAAGGGGATACCTGATCCATTCTAAGACCTTATTTAATGGTTTATAATTGATAACTAGACGAGGAACTCCACGCTCTTTTTCTGCTTCCGCCCCCAAATTGATTCGTGGACTTAAATGTTTTTTCAAACTTTCAGTTTTTCTTGCTCTGCTTTTACAAGTCCCGACCTTCGCCGTAAAACACCCAAGATCGCCTTAAGTCCCGATTAGTGCCTGTTTGTAAGTCTCCAGGGTGGGAGCTGTGTAATGGCCAAAGGGAATCATTAGATCTACGGGTATGATTTTAAGGCAAGTAAGGCTTTCAAAGTAGACCTTCAAGAAAAAGAATTTTTGTTTAAACAGTTAACAAATTTGAGTCTTCTGTTTAGATCGATTTCGCTGATAGATCAGGACCAATCGAGTGATCCTTTGTTTCAGATCTCAGTCTGATTTGTTTTTTTAAAAACAAAAATCTTTTACAAAACTTAAAAAGTTTTGAAGATCTGACCAATTTTTCGGTGAAAAAAATTTCTCCTCCTTCTTTTTGTAAACTTAATTTTTGGGGGTGAAAGGGGTTAACTTCCTGGATATTTTTTTTGAGGCCGAAGAGTATGGGGATGGTCACTCGTCGGAGAAGACGATGAACAGCACCACCGGCACCGAAGGAGACGGACCAGTAAACGAAGAAGACGCCAGAGGCATCTTCAGTCAACCGACAATGGTGGCCCCAGCCATCATCAGCTTTTGCTTTAATCAATAAAAGCAAAAGTCTTTTACTTTAGTAAATGTAAAAGTAAAAGTAAAAGAATATAACTTTTGCTTTTACTTAAGTTAAATGTTTTTAACTTTCACCAATGTAAAAGTAAATGTAAAATGTTTCTTACGTTTTACTTTTACTTAAGTAAATTACTTTTACTTCAGTTAATGTAATAGTGAATCCTGCGTGATTCAATAGTAATTTTCTTATCTGTTTTTCTATTTAAGGAACTCGAAGTGTTTAGAGTTCCTCAGGTTTTGAATAAACCTCATCAGAGCTTCTCTCTCTAGAGAACGCTCTTCCGAGATCCTCTCCCTTCTCTCTAGAGTTAGCCGGAGACGAAGCTTTCAGCTTCGATCTTCTTAGTTAGAAGATGAAAACGAAGTCCTTCAATACTTCGTTCTTCCCTCTCAAACATTTAGATCTAGGATATACTGTAATCCCTTCCCTAAATGTTTATAAATAAAAGAAAGAGATTACTTTACCGATTCACCGGTCATCTTCTTAATCTTTCCTCTTCTGTTAAAGTTTTCTTTAAAAAACTTAATCGCCGCTGTCATATGGTATCAAAGCCATTCTTTTGGTTCTTGATGCTATCGGCGATCGGTTATAAACAGTTTGATTCGTGGACTTAAATGTTTTTTCAAACTTTCAGTTTTTCTTGCTGGACCTGACAAACTATTCGATCAATATTGAATTTATCCCACCACTTGATATAAAAGAGGCGAGAAACACGGGGGAGTGGATCATTAGGAGTATTACTGACTGGCGTACCCGGAGGTGAGAGTGCATACTCCCATTTCAGAATCCATGGAATTTTGTATTTACTGACGAACAAAAGAGTAGGCGGAACTCCTTCATTCAATGGGATTGGTTTAAAGTGATTATGAAAATGGTTTAACTGGACCTTTAATGGGTCAGGAAGAAGGTCATAACAAGAACCTAACCTATACCATCAAAGGACGAACCAATAAAGAAATGGACTCTTGAATTTATGGTCAAATTGTATGAACCATGAGTGACTGAGTAATTCATTCTGGTGAAGGAGGACCTTATACCAGGCATCCATGTAGTCATAATAACAAAACTGGTGATCTTGACTGGAAAGATTTAAGAGATCGGAGGGATGTTTTCCCCAATCAGAGATTTGAATAAATTGTTTAATATACATAGAATGATAGAGAACTTTTGACTTATCATTCTGTGCATAAATGGGTTTGATGTTTACTGACTCTGTTTCCAGAAGGATATCCTTATAGTACACAAGGGACTTATATGGAGCAATGGGTTGTAAATGCCATCCAGGGGGAAAAAACTGGGCAGCAAGTTTACTGGGATCATTTTTGGGTTTCATACTAGGCTCAATATGAAATAAATAACTTTCCCATCTGAGCATATACTCAGCAGGAGGATGACTAGGAGCTGAGGACGAAGCCTTAGTAAGATTACTGAAAGGATCAACGGGAACAGGTTGACTGGCCAAAGCTGAACTGTAAGGCTTAGGCATGGTGCCAAGAACAGTGAATTTATTACTAGTCTGAATAGTTGGGTTAACTGGATGAGGAACCATGGCTCCTCTGGGTTGATTAAGTGGGCCAGAAGGGCGACCCGGACCCCTTGAGGTCGATGCTCCTCTTGTACTCATTGAATAGTACCTGTATTGATAAATTCCCTAGTGAGAAAATCATGAACTGAATTGTTACTACCTTTAATATATTCAATTTCAAAGTCAAAAATACTTAATAAAGCTTGCCATCTAGCGAAAGAATGCTTAGAGGCTAGATTTTGAACGTCTTTTTCTAATATATATTTTGCTGATTTGCAATCTATGCGAACTAAGAATTTTTGATTTAATAAATCACTTTGAAATTTATTAATACATAAAACTAAAGAAAGTATTTCTTTTTTAATAGTACTGTAATTTAATTGTGTAGTATTCCATGCACCGGAATGAAATCGGACAATTTGTTCTAGGGAATTAGGTGTTAACTTTTGTTTAAGAATGCCTCTGAATCCAATATCTGAGGCGTCAGTTTCAACAATTTTAAATGCAAAATCATTGGAAATGCCAAGACAGGGCAATGCCTTGACGTATTTTTTGACTTGTTGGACGACAGCAGTATGATTGTCAGTCCATGGAGGAGGGTTGTCTTGCAAACGCTGAAAAAGTGGTTTGCAGATCTTCCTGAGATTTTTGTAAAACTTGCCTATATAATTAAGCGAGCCAAGAAATCTCTGCAGTTGGGTTTTATTGGTTATCTTATCGGGAAACTTGTCAGCGAATTGAATAGCTCGTTCAATGGGCTGAACTTGTCCTCTAAAGATATTAAGACCAAGAAACCGTATTCTGACCTAAAACAGGCTTCATTTGGAAGGTGAAAGAACTAGACCATTGTCTTTAACTGTCTTGAAGAATGATTTCAAGTGTTTAACGTGTTCTTCAATGGTCATTGAAAAAATAAGGATATCATCAATATAGACAACAATAAAATGACTAAAGCGGTTTAATATGTCATTTAGGATATTTTGAAATTCACTAGGAGCATTTTTCAGACCAAATGCTTGAACATTCCATTCGTAATGACCGAATGGGGTGGTGAATGCTGTTTTGTAACTATCATCTGGATGAATGGCAATTTGCCAGAAACCGGATTTGAGGTCGAATTTACTGAAAATCGTTGCATGACTCAATCTGTTAACAAGGTCGTCTTTATTGGGAAGGGGATACCTGATCCATTCTAAGACCTTATTTAATGGTTTATAATTGATAACTAGACGAGGAACTCCACGCTCTTTTTCTGCTTCATTATTTACATAGAAAGCAGGGCAAGACCAAGGGGATTTACTGGGTTTAATTAGTCCTTTACTTAGGAGATCATTAATTTCTTTTTTGCATAACTCCATTTGTTCATGATTCATTTGAATAGGCCTGGCCTTAGTAGGAATTAAATGTTCTTTAAATTCCTTAGCATAAGGGAGCCTAACCATATGTTTTTTCTTATACCAAAAGGCATTGGGAGAATCTGAACAAAGGTTATCTCTTAAGTATGTTTCCAATTCTTCAATTTGTTGTTGAACTCTTTTACTTAAAAGCTGTTCTTCAATTCTTTTATAATTAATTTCTTCTTTTAAAAATTTTAAATGTGTTGATTTACAGTTAAGTAAATTTAATGAGTTAGAGATAGATTCTTCTTGAATGAATTTTAAATCTCTTTCTTTGGGTTTAATAAGAAATTTAAATGTTATTTTCTTTCCTAAGTGCCTACAGCTTAGGCCTTCATTACTAGTAGTAAATGGATAGAGTAAATATATAAATGGTAATCCTAAAATAACTTTATCTGTAAGATTTCGAATCAAAACAAATGATGTTTTGAAACACATATCATCTTAACAGATATGAACTTTAGGTAATTTATTTTTAATTTCCATTTGGCTGCCATTAGCTGAATTTAACCTTTCACTGGTTTTTTTAAAATACTTGGTTGGGATAAGACCTTCTTGTATACAGTTTAGATCTGCACCTTTATCTACAAGAGCAGAAAGCCGTATAGAGAAATTTTTATCAACAACCAGTTTGACTGAAATATACCATTTTTGAATGGTAATGTCTTTAATTCTTTTAAGTGTAAGTCCTTGTATAACTTGATCTGATTCTTCTTTGACATTAGATGATTCTGGTTCATCGGGATTTTCATCACTAGATGTAGAATCATTAATTTGAAGATCGGATCTTTTGAATTCTTTCTTTAAATTGGAAACTTCTAATTTTAAATTTGTAATTTCCTTTTTTAGTTTATTAACTTCTAGATTTAATTCTGGAAGAGTGATTTCTCTAATAGGAGACTTAAATCTTTCTAATGTTTTATTAAGGCTAAAAATTGGTTTTTCTTTGGCTTTAATAAATTTTTCATTATTATCTTTTGTTAATAAATCTTTTAATTGTTTAGTGTACTGGGCTTTTAGCTTCGGATCAGTAATTTACTAATTAATTCTATCAACTATATATATATATATATATATATATATATGTTATTATTTACTTAATAATTTAAATTCAAAAGAAAACCAAAAGCCATAAGCCTTTTTTAGCAAACCATTTAAAAATAAGGGATTAATATACTTACACCTTGTTTGTCAAAACTAAATTAAAATTACTTTAATTTATTTTAATAACTTTTTATAACATAACTATTTGTTATACTTTATTTAATAACAATTTATTAAATAATTCACTTAATCACATAAGTCAATCCACATAACACATTAATTATTTAACAAATAAATAATTAACGAAACCAACTCAATCAAATTGAACAATTATTTATTCAATAATAAACACATCCAATAAATATTTATATAAATCAATAAATATTTATAATTTACACTTAAAATCTGGAATGTTACATCATTCCCCTCTTATGAGGATTCTGTCCCCAGAATCACAACTCAAACAATGCATTCGTTACATTCTTCCCTTCTTACAAAGATTTTATCCCCCAGAATCGAATACACAGATTAAACAAATAACTCAGGGTACTTTTTCATCATTTTCTCTTTGAGTTCCCACGTAGCTTCTTCAGCATTTTGGTTCCTTCATATCACCTTCACAGAAGGTATCACTTTATTCCTGAGCACTTGTTCTTTCCTGTCGACTATCTAGATAGGAATCTCTTCATAGGACAAATCTTTCTCGAACTGCAATGGTTCGTACTCCATCACGTGATTATAACCGAGTTTATATGGTCGTAACACCGAAATATGAAAAACATTGTGAATATTTTCCAATTCTGGAGGTAGAGCTACCTCGTAAGCTACCTCTCCAACTCTTCGCAGCACTTTGAAGGGTCCAATAAACCTTGGGCTTAGTTTTCCCTTCTTTCCAAAACGAATTTTCCCCTTCCAAGGAGAAACTTTTAAGAATACATAGCTTCCTACGTCAAATGCACTATCTTGCCTGTGTTGATCAGCATACTTTTTCTGTCGGTCTTGAGATGCTACCAATCTTGTCCTGATGATTTTGATAATCTCAACAGTTTGTTGCACTAGTTCTGGTCCTAGCAGTTGACATTCACCAACTTCATCCCAGCACAGTGGAGTTCTGCACTTTCTACCATATAACGCTTCATAAGGCGGCATGCCGATGCTCGCGTGATAACTATTATTGTAGGCGAATTCCACCAATGGTAATTGTTCTTCCTAGCTTCCTTTGAAATCCATGACGCATGCTCTCAACATATCTTCTAATGTCTGGATCATTCGTTCGCTTTGGCCATCTGTTTGTGGATGATAAGTCATACTCATTCGCAATTGAGTTCCCATGCCTTCTTGTAGTTTTTTCTAGAAATTTAACGTGAATCGTGGGTCTCTGTCGGACATAATTGACACTGGTACTCCATGTCTCGAAACGATCTCTTTGATGTATAATCTTGCCAACTGATCAAGATTGAACCTAATCTTTATTTGTAAAAAGTGCGCTGATTTCGTCAATCTGTCCACTATCACCCAAATCGCATCGCATCCTCTCTGAGTAGTTAGAAGACCCACCACAAAATCCATCGTGATGTGTTCCAACTTCCATTCCAGTATTTCCAACGGTTGAAGTAATCCGCTGGGTCTTTGGTGTTCGGCTTTTACTCTTTGACATGTCAAACATTTTTCCACGCATTCTGCAACGTCCCTTTTCATATTCGGCCACCAAAAATGTCGGCATAAATCTTGGTACATCTTCGTGCTTCCTAGATGAATTGAATATCTGGAGCTATGAGCTTCGGTCAAGATTTCGTCCTTCAGCTCTGGTGTTGCTGGAACCCAGATTCTTCCCTCGTACCGTAATAATCCTTCAGCATCGACCTTGTATTTCGTATCGCTACCCTAAACCATATTCTCTTTTATCTTCCAACATTCTTCATCTTGTAACTGAGCATTCTTCACCTTGTTCAGTAAAGTTGGACTGCTTCTAACTGAAATAGTCGTTCGTCGGATTCCTGTGGAAATTTGATTTCCAGCTCTAACCTTGTCATTGCTAAAATGAGCTCCTCCTGAGTTGTTATCAGCATCAACTTCTCCCGACCTTTCCTGCTCAAAGCATCTGCAACCACATTTGCTTTGCCTGGATGATAAAAGATCTCACAATCGTAATCTTTTATTAATTCCACCCGCCTTCTCTGACGCATGTTCATATCCTTCTAAGTGAAAATATACTTCAGACTTTTGTGGTCTGTGTAGATCTCACATTTCTCTCCATACATATAGTGTCTCCATATCTTGAGAGCAAATACTACTGCAGCCAATTCTAAATCATGAGTCGATTAACCTTTCTCATAATCCTTAAGTTGTCTCGATGCATAGGCAATAACTTTGCCGTTTTGCATAAGAACACAACCCAATCCTTTGTGTGAGGCATCACTATACACCACAAAATTTCATGTATTATCCGGCAGGGTTAACACAGGTGCCACACTTAGCTTCTTCTTCAAATCTTGGAAGCTCTCTTCACATTTCTCCGTCCAAACGAATTTCATAGCTTTTCGTGTCAAATTTGTTAACGGAGTGTCTATCTTGGAAAAATCTTGAATGAATCTTCTATAATAACCAGTCAGTCCCAAGAAACTCCTCACCTCCGAAGGTGTCCTTGGTTGTTCCCAATTTATTACAGCTTCCACTTTCGATGGATCCACTGAAATCCCATTTCTGTCAATCACATGACCAAAATATTGTACACGATCTAGTCAAAATTTGCACTTAGAGAATTTCGCGTACAGCTTTTCCTTTCTTAGTGTCTCCAATGTCAAACGTAAATGTTCCATGTGTTCTTCTTGAGTTTTGGAATACACCAGAATGTCGTCAATAAATATCACTACGAACTTGTCTAAGAATGGTTTAAATACCCGGTTCATCAAATCCATGAACGCAACATGGGCATTTGTTAAACTAAAAGACATCACCAAAAACTCGTAATGTCCATAACGAGTTTTGAATGTCGTTCTAGGTATATCCTCCTTTCTTACCTTCAATTAGTGATACCCACTTCTCAAATCTATTTTCGAGAAGTACTTAACACCCTTCAACTGGTCAAACAAGTCATCTATTCTAGACAACAGATACTTATTCTTAACAGTGACCTTGTTTAACTCCCTATAATCAATGCAAAGACGCATTGATCTGTCCTTCTTCTTCACGAATAATACTAGCGCTCCCCACGGTGATACACTTGGTTGAATATACTTCTTTTCTAGCAGCTCTTGCAGTTGTACCATCAGTTCTTTCATTTCTACCGGAGCCATTCTATACGAGGCCTTCGATATTGGTGCAGTTCCTGGCACTAAGTCGATTACGAACTCAATCTCTCTATCAGGCGGAAGTCCTGGAAAATCTTCCAGAAATACATCTACGAATTCCCTAACCACTGGTATCTCTTCTAGTTTCACACCCTTCTTTTGAGTATTGACTATGTAAGCTAAATAACCCACACAACCTTGACTCAACAACTTCTTGGCCTGCATAATCGTTAGACATTTCATTTGTCTAGGCGACTTGCTACCATAGAATACTACCTTTGATGGAGTCATAAGATTTACACACTTCTTGTGACAATCAATTATCGCTCCATATTTGAACAGCCAATCCATTCCCAAAATTACATCAAATTCCCCGAGTCTAATCGGAATTAAATATACCATCATGATATTCCTGTTTATGTTCACCCTACAGTTCTTGTATATGAACCTAACAGGAATCACTTCCTTATTCGCAATTTCTATGTTCAGAGGGAAATTCAGTTCTTCTCTAGGCAATTCTAACCTCTTAGCAAATTCATCAGATATAAATGAGCAAGTAGCACCCGAATCAAATAATACATAAGCTAATATCGTTGATTGGGATAATACCTGACACCACATCTTTTGATTGCACAGCATCTTGCACAGTCATGTTGAAAGTTCTGGCTCTGGGTTTGTTTGATGATGTAGGTCCAGTAATGGCCCAAGTACCTCCACTGCTGCCTCCCTTACTTCTTGTAATTTATTCCACCTTCCTCTGAGGGCATTCACGAGAAAAGTGATCCTTGGATCCGCACGTGAAACATACATTCTTCTTAGGTTGGGTGCAATTTGAGGCTATGTGACCCTCCTGGCCACAGTTGAAACATGCACGTTTCCCCATCAAACACACCCCCTTATGAAACCTCCCGCATGTAGTACATGCATTAAACTTCCTAAACTATTGGTTACCTTCCTGGTTTCCAGTACTTCCATTTCTGTTCCACTTCCTCTTAAAGTTGTTGTTGTTGTTGTTGCCATTTCCATTGCCTCCGCTACCATTCTTCACTTCCACATCATTCTTCTTCTTCTTCTGCTCTTGATTGAATTTTGTCACTGCCTCGCGTCCACCTTCAATGGGTACAGTATTCTATATTACTGCTGCAAATGTCTTCAACTGGAACAGGGAAACCCTACTGTACAGCCAGGGCTTCAGTCCCTGTTCGAATCTTTTTGCCTTACGCTCATCTGTGCTGACCTGATATGGCGCAAACCTCGCCAATTCGTTGAACTTCACGGCATACTCTGATACCGTCATCGTTCCCTTCTTCAGTTCCAAAAACTGAACCTCTAACTGACTCTTCGAACTCTCTGGGAAATAGGTCTCGAAGAATAACTCCTTGAACCTATCACAGGTCATCACTCCTGGTCCTTCCCGGGTTTTATTGGCCTGCCACCAATAACTAACTTCTGCTTTCAACATGAATGTTGCAAAAGCAGTCTTCTGTTCATCCCCTACCCTAGCGACTTCAAATACTTTCTCTATTTCCATAATCCAGGTCTGTGCCTCAACCGGATTCATGGATCCACGGAATTCAGGTGGTCCAACTGCCTTAAATTACTTAAACGTTGTGCCTTAGTTTTGTTGTTGATTCTGTAACGCTCATGTTAGTAATGTCACTAGTTGTTGGACGGGATTATCTTCAACATCGTTATTGTTAGTTCTCTCATTGATTCTCTATCGGGGTGGTTCACGTCTGGGAGGCATTTTCTGTTAAAACAAAACATCTATTAGACTATAACTCAACTTCTTTAAGTATTTTCTAAGTAATTTTCCTCCATAAAAGAAATAGCCACATAACACATAACACTTTGAATAAAATAATAACTTTCATTTATTCATCATTACTTCAAAAAACATAAAAATAATAGCATCACTGCTATTTTCATTCCTTTCCTGAACTACAAAAGTTACAGGACAACATCATTATTATCATATGCCATAGTTACTTAACACTAGGGATTTACACATTATTTAATACTTATTATGTGCATTACAGGCACAATCCCTACGATGATCTATTAAGATACTTCGTAGCCTTTCGACGCTCTTCTTCCATAACTCGAAACATTGTTCGGCAATCTAAAACGTATGATGGCAGAGTCTCGAACTAAATTGGATAACCCATGACCCGATCTTGAGCTCGATTGATCACGATATTGAATACTTTATCCATCTCTTCCATCTTCATCCTATTTGCTTGTGCATCCCTTACTGCTCTTCCAGTTCATTGATAAGCTTCCTCGTATGTATCTTCAGCTCTTGCCCTCTTGGTAACTTCTTCCTTCAGCTTGTTCTTCAGTTCCACGACCATCTCGATCATTTGTTCCATCTCTCCTTCAATCTAGATCAGCTTCTCTTCAGCATTAGTTAGACGTTCATCTCGATCCTGAATATCGTCGTATTTCTGTGTCATAGCAGTATGTTGTTTAGCTACTATCTCCTGTAACTCCTCAACTGTGTCCTGAAGTTCCACGTTACGGTCATAGACTTCATCATACATACGAGCAGTCATCGAGGTTAGTGGAGTCTCTTCCTCCTCGTCCTCGTTATCCTCATCCTCCTGTGGCAACTCCACGGGATCCTCCACATCATTATCTTCATCTTCAACCACTGTGACCAACGGGGCCGACTCCCGTTGCAGTAGTTGTTCCCAAACAACCTGAATGTCGCGAGGCTCCTCCTCTATAAGCATCTGAGGTCCTTCCTCTCTAGCCTGCCGGATTCTCCGACATTAGTCATCCTGACAACAAAGTTTTAAAGTTTTAATTATTAATCATTCTACTCAACACTCACGAGCACATAAGTTATAAACACATAAGTACATAAGTGTGTTATTACTTCTTCCTTAAAACTCGATAAGAGTTCTTGTGACGCCCCCAAAAAAGGTATACAACACCCATTCTGAGTCGCCAAATACATGGTACATAAAGCAAACTACAACTTCAATAATACAAATGTCGTGTGAAATACGACAATACATACTGTGAGTTTAAATATAAATATTGTCTTCTAGACAATATCCACATGCAAATAAGTCCTCATTACAATTATTCAAACACTATTTTACGAAAATAGTGAGGACTGCTAAAATATCTTTCTAGAAACCTCACTCCATACCCCGACTCGATCATGCTATGTTCTCACATCCTGAGAAGAAAAATGGAACAAAAAGGAAAAGGGTGAGCTCAACTAGCCCAGTAAAGAATATTATGACTAAGATAATATACAACAAATTATCGTTAGTTTTCAACAGGGAAAAAATCTGATAAAATATAATCGACAACAAGTTTTAGATCAACAAATACAGCGGAAACAACAATCCATTAGAAGAGTCACGTAGAGGATGAATTCTACTATCTTCTAATATTTAAGAATCCATCATCAATATTTTATTCCTGTAACAACAATCAATATACATTTTTAATCATCTTTGCACTACAGGCCAAAGATATTCATTTCTATCACCGGTTGGTCATGTTCATCTCAATACCTATTCATCTTTGCACTACGGGCCAAAGATATTCATCAGTAATCATTTATTTTTGCACTACAGGCCAAAAATATTCAATAATATCATCATTAAGGACTGAGGATGATGAAAAATATTTTTAAGAACGAATCCAGTGAGATAGAAGGACAAATATTAGGGATTCGTATAACAGTTTTATCCAAGATCAATAATACTCCATAATAACCAATTTTGAAGCAGAATTCAAAAATAACGATCAAAACATGGATACAATCAAAGATAGTAGCCAAAATAGACATCTTGGACAAAAAGAAAAATTTACATTTTTGGTGAATAGTGTTGTATTCGTGAATAGTGCCGTATACGTGAATAGTGCCGTATACGTGAATAGTAACCCTGACACAACAAGTTCCAAATTTGATTAAAAACTTCACCAATATTTTGGCATAATGATATTGAAGAAAATAATATCATTTAAGAAGAAAATAACATCCCTTACCTCAAAATAACCGTATTTCTGACTGAATTTCGGGTATAGTGCTGATAGAAACTCGCACCGTATAGCAACACTCAAAGTATACTCACAAGAATACGCTCGATAATATAGAGAGAGAAATAGAGAAAACTTGTTTCTGGTGTGATTTTCAATTCTAACTTAGCCCTCTATTTATAGGAAAAAGCTAGAACGCCAAAGGAGACAAAATTAATAAAATATTAATATTTACCAAATATTCAAGCCCACCACCAAGGAATCTGATTTTAGCATTTCCCACATGCCCACCTTCTAGAAAAAAAAATAAAAAAACGTTTTTGAAATAAAAAAATAATTAAACTTTCAAAAATCAATTATTTTGGAACCCCGGAACTTCAATAATTCACAATAAATAGCCCCTTTGTCAGAAAATTCGAATCTCACGACTTTTTATAGGAATTTCAATTCTATACAACTTTTCAGAAGAAACTTTTTCCAAATTCCAAACAAAACTTATCCGAAATCCACAAACGGATGATTTTTAATTCTTCCAGTCCGACAAAATACTGATAAAACATCCTCACCATTAATTCCTTCAATTATATCCACATAAAATAATATATTCATCAATTATATCCGCATCAAATAAATATTTCTTTATCATATGAATCAATAATTAATTATTCTTAAATAATATTACAGAATCACAATTATGACAACCAGTCCGTTCCCAGGAAAGAGGGGGCTTTCCAATAAGGATTTCTCCTTACTGGCGCGCAATTAGATGACCAACCCTCTCCTTGACAGAACTTTCTAGACATTGCCAATAATGCTATCTAATAATATTATTCAAATAATATGAATTATTGATCTGATAATGAGAAATATTGTGCAGAGACCATTATTGAAACAATAATAATATAAACTAACAATCCAGCAATTATTGAATCAATATAATAAAATAATAAACAGTAACTACTGTAACAATTATTGAGTAGTGCCTTCTTACGTATGAATCAATAATTCAACCATATTGTGCAATACCGTGTGCTACAGTACAACCACGCGTATTACTGTATTTTAACCACCAGGTAACCCAACAGTGTAAACGGTAACAATTTACGTCGTTATTTATAAAACTCAATCTTTGTCATTTTCTTTCATCCAACTGTTTTCCGTTATGCGGCCCACAAATGACTGCGTCGTCGTACGAAGATTTTCGACAATAAGAATATTCCACGACCAAACGAATATTTCCCGACAAAAAGAATATTTTGTAACCACTTGCTTATTTTG